>APFE031417467.1:0-66317 GCA_000404065.3 Pinus taeda | reverse complement strand
TCACAACTGATAGCAATCTGATTCTCTACCACCTGTCCCTGTTGAACTGAACATGCACTGACATGCAACTGAGTTAACTGATGTATTCATTAGTTGTATTATGAGTTAATAACTTGTGAATTAATTAATAACTAATTCACCCAACTCATCTCTAGTCTATTCGCCAGTTTGACTAAATACAACCAGTTTAACAAAGCTAAACTGAACACAACTCCATCAACTGCACCTCCAGTCCACTAAACTCAACTCACTTGAGTTCTAACTGGATTCCTACATGCAAATATTAGTCATCCCATAGGTAACCACGTATTTCCTTCTAAGATCTGCATGTACCACATCCGTAGCTCATCCTGAAGTGCTCCAAGAGAATAAGACAAAGTTTATAGTCTAAATATTATTATGAGCTAATAATATTTGACTGTTCTATATTTAGACTGAGCAGTCACTTTGCTGTGATCTAAAAATAGAAGTCCATGTACTTTTTCCAACTTGATCAATCATCCATAAACAACAACCTGCAATTCATAGAAATGATCCATATGTCTAAAAATAGACTTGCGCCAAAAATAGCCTGCGGGCCCACTTAGTGAAGGCGACTCTTTTCACTAAGCTCCATCATCTTGTTGCAATCTCAACAAGCATTTCTTGTTGCACACTTTTCAAGACTCCCTCTCAATAAGAAAGGCTTCCTCTCAAACCTGATCCTGTAACTCTAGAATGTTCTACATGCAACACATCTGCCCGGTCCACTTTGCTCCAACAACACTTGGAACAAAAAAACTCCCAACTGACCAATCTGTTGGGCTAGGAACATACTCTGATGCTGAAGCTCTACCTGCTGCTGAAAAGTTCTCCCTCTCTGACATCTGCGCTACTGCAACATCTTCATGCATCTCGCACCATTGCACACCTCTCTGCGCCACCTAGTACTGTGCAAAACAATTGTGCCTCTCGCATTGCTGTAGCCTACATGTTATGTGCTGTCCTGGGATTCCCCACACTGTCGCTCTCTCTGCCGCTCCATCCGCATCTATCTCTACCCAATCAGTCAATTCCTGCTACTCCACATCGGGGCTCCCGTAGCAAGGTCTCATCCAAGAGGTTAGGTACCTCAAGGATCCTGCCCCTCCTCCTTGGGACTATCAATCTATATCGCCCCACCTCCTACCTGGAGGTATGGCTGCATGTGATCCCTCAGCCCACCTGGCTCGAAGTTTCCCCCTATTGGAGGTCTCTGCATGAGTAGATGTCTATACTCGATCTCCTCTCAGCTTCCCTTGTTTTGGATGCTCCACAACCTCCTGAAGCTGCTGCACCAATCGTGGCTCCTCCACAATTGTCTGAGACTTCTTCTGGCTCTGCATGTTGAGAGGTAATATACCCTCCCTTTCAACCACCGAGTCTCCATCAGTTGCCTTGTTGCTCAAGGCTTTGCATGCATCTTGAACATCAAGAGCATACAGGTTCTTGACCCGTGAACCAATCTGCTTCACCTGTCTAGTGATGATGTGTCTAAGGAAAACCTTTCCGTTTCTGAAGACTACATCATAGCCTCTGTCTTCCAGCATCGCGATTGACACCAAGTTTCTCTTCAGTCCTGGTACATACTTGACATCGGTCAAGGTAAGGTGAGCTCCATGCTCCCTCTAAAAAATAACCGTGCCTACACCTGAGACACTATACTTCTCATCATTACCCATCCCTATGAGTATCTGGAGATCTTTCTCCTCCAAAACTGAACAAACTTTTGTCACTGGTCATGTGGAAAGAAGCTCTACTGTCAAGAAACCAACCACTTCCCATCATGGATGAAACCATGCATGCCAAGAGTGTGAAATCCAACTCAAACTATGAAGCAAGTGCCTCACCTTCAGATCCTTCCTCAGATCCCTTCTTGGACTTCTTCTTTGGGCAATTAGTAGCATAATGGCCCAACTCATGACAACAAAAGCATCTCACCTTCGACTTGTCAACATTCTTCCCAACATTGGAAGAACTGGATTCGGAAAGAGAAACCTTACCCTTCCCCTTCTTCGCCTTACTCGCTAGGGCACAGTTCTCCTCATCATGCATAGATGAAGAACTGTCTGTGGTGTGCCGTCTATTCTCCTCTTGCACAAGATCCGACCAAAGTCTCTCTCATCCTGGCAATATCTCCCTTCCATTCACCGAGTCCTGGTAGCTATGCCAGCTCTTAGGAAGGCCAAGGAGTGCTAGACTCACCATCCTCATCATCGACAGTCACCCCCACACTTCCCAGCTCATCCCGGCATTTGGGTGAACTTCGTGGATACTGGGGCATACTGTCTCCATCTACACTTGATGTTTCTGAGTTTATCCTTGAGCGCATTCCACCAGCTCAAAACTCAACCGCTTCCGATCTAAAATTCGTGAGAACGAAGTATTTCTTGTACAGAGATCGACTGTATGGGCATTCACCGGATATCTTACCTTCCAAAAGAAGGATGAATCCAGAGGCTACCTGGCCCGATTACAGACTCTGCCTGAAGAAATAAAACGTAGTCACTTCCTGAATAATAGATCTGATGATCAATCCTCGCTTTGATATCCTGTAGAAATCTCTTCTACAATTCAACCAGCTCTGATACCATGTAGAAATTTTGAATAATTTAACACATATTCAACAAAGATTATCCTGATCATGTACTATTGCGGAAAACATACACAATACATAAGCTCCTCTACGTTGATCATCAATATAGCAACATCAATAACAATAAAACATCAAGAGCATTCACACATTACACAGTATGTATCCCGGGGAAAGCATCTCGCTAAAAACCCCAACTATCTATATATTAATGATTGAGTCATGTAACAATACACAGCATAATACTTCTCACAAGTATCTCCACCTCTGTTACACACAATACAGCTCAGATCTGAATCAATCACTGGCTAAAATCTCCTTCGCTGCTTGCCTGCCTCCGCTGCTCAATACCTGCTCAAGAACTGATGATAATTCCAAGGCAACCACGTATTTCCTTGGAAAAATCACGTGAGCACAAGCTACAATGTGGGAAAATACGTGGGCAAACTCATTGGCATACTCAATCCCTCTGATTGTGCAAGATCTGGTGCACAACTATAGTCACAACGCAATCTGATTCTCTAACACCTGTCCCTGCTGAACTGAACATGGACTGACATGAAACTGAGTTAACTGATGTATTCATTAGTTGTATTATGAGTTAATAACTTGTGAATTAATTAATAACTAATTCACCCAACTCATCTCTAGTCTATTTTCCAGTTAGACTAAATACAACCAGTTTAACAAAGCTAACCTGAACACAACTCCATCAACTGCACCTCCAGTCCACTAAACTCAACTCACTTGAGTTCTAACTGAAGTCCTGCATGCAAATATTAGTCATCCCATAGGTAACCACGTATTTCCTTCTGGGATCTGCATGTACCACATCTGTAGCTCATCCTGAAGTGCTCCAAGAGAATAAGACAAAGTTTAATAGTCTAAATATTATTATGAGCTAATAATATTTGACTGTTCTATATTTAGACTGAGCAGTCACTCCGCTGTGGTGTCACTCCGCTGTGGTCTAAAAATAGAAGTCCATCTATTTTTTCCAACTTGATCAATCATCCATAAACAGCAACCTGCAATCCATAGACATGATCCATATGTCTAAAAATAGACATAGTCTAAAAATAGACTTGCGCCAAAAATAGCCTGCAGGCCCACTTAGTGAAGGCGACTCCTTTCCACTAAGCTCCATCATCTTGTTGCATTCTCAACAAGCATTTCTTGTTGCACACTTTTCAACAAATAGTGACTCCTCCCTATCACCTGAGCTACACCCACTTGACAAGATCAATATCAACATTAAGAAGGAATAATTTGGAATTTTCATCAATATTATGTAACAAGTGTTGGAAATAGCAACACGAAATGCTAAAAATAGCATTTCTATAAATAACATTTCAGGTACCAGTATTGGACATAGCAACAAGGAATGAAAAATGGAAATGCTAAAAATAGCATTGCTATAAATAGTATTTCGAGATACATTCCAATTTTAGTTAGTCCCTAAACTAAAATTGAGAATTAAAATTCGAATTTGATCTTAGCAGTTGTTCGTAAAATAATTAATTAATTCATCTTGAGTTAATTAGTTGTAGAAAATCAAACATGAAGTCTATGTGAAGACATGCAACAGTTTCTCCATTGATTGAGGAAGTTATCCCTTAATTAAGGAGATCAGGATGAGTTATACTTTGAGTTAAGTCCAGTTAGATTAGTTCCAACAGTTTGTGGAACTGATCGTGAATTCAGTTAGTCAATGCATGCATGCATACAACTAGTGTACTTCATATAACTAAATATTCTCTTATAAATAACTCATGCGTGTCAGTTCAGTCAGAGACCAAGTTGAGATCAGAGGAAGGGACAATGTACTATCAGTTGGAGGAATTTTCTCATATAGGAAACTCATCCATGTAGAAGGAATTATCTCCTTCAGGATTGTGCAGTTATTTTAGAGGTTAGTGAGCAATGTGTGAGGTAATTACACACATGTGGCAGCATTGGACCCCAGGAGAAACTACGCAAGGAAATAGGAGGCTTGGAGGGTAGAGGAGAAGGTTCGTGAGAAGCCTTTGACTATCTATAAGCAACAGAGGAATTGTACTTAGAGCTGGATAGCTTGTGAGCTAAAGCTTTGTGTAATCCGAACATATTTCCACTTGTATGATAATAAAGAGATCGAAGTTTTTAGTTGAGGCTTTCCCCATAGTATTCTTATGTGTTTCATGTGTATGATTTCTTCTTCTCTGTTATATTTGTTCTGATTAATCTTGCTCAGATTGATTAAGCTTCCGCAAAGTTTGATAGTAGAAGTAGATCAAGTATTTTGCTTTAGTATATTGCATTATCAGGTTATCTACGGTGAAATTTCTACATGGTATCAGAGCAAAGATGATCAAAGAGAAAAACAATATACAAAGAAGGGAGAAGTTTCAAGTTTCAAGTCCCTGATTATAGAATTCGAATTCTTATCACATCTCAAATTTCACCAATGGCATTCAACGGTTTAAGACTCGAGTATGCCCTTGATGGCAGCTCGAATTATATAGCCTGGAAGGATCGCATGGAAGCAGTATTAGAGGACAACGGTTTGAAGGACTTCACTGATCAAGAAGTCCCCAAGCCTGCAGTAGCTAATGCTACATAATTACTAGAATGGAAGAAATGTGTGGCTAGAGCAAGGAGAATCCTCTTGGAGGGAATTTGAGGCCACATTTTCTCGATCCTCCATGGGAAGGAGACACCATTTTCAATGTGGAAAACATTGAAGGATCTATATTAGAACAACAACGATCAAAGGAAGTTGGCGCTGAAAGACAAGCTTCAGAAAATCAAGTGTGAAATGGGTGACACGATCTCTACATATCTGAATATGCTCACCACCTGCAGTGATGAGCTTGGAAGTGTAGGGATCACGACAGCTAATGATGACATGGTGAGCCTTACTCTCCTCGGTCTTCCTAAGCGCTGGCATAGCTACCAAGACTCGGTAAATGGAAGAGAGAAACTGCCAGATTGGGAATGACTTTGGTCGGATCTAATGCAGGAGGAGATAAGAAGAAGCACCAGAGATGGATCTTCATCAAAGCAAGATGATGAAGAAAATCTAGCCTTAGCGAGTAAGGCGAGGAAAGGGAAAAGGAAGGTGTCCCATTCCAAATCCAGTTCTTCCCATGGTGGGAAGAAGTTTGACAAATTGAAAGTGCGATGTTTTCATTGTCATGAGTTGGTCCATTATGTTACGAAATGTCCATTAAAGAAATCCAAGAAGGGATCTAAGGAAGTATCAGAAGGTGAGGCACTGGCCTCATAGTTCAAGTTGGATTTCACCCTCATCGCATGCATGGTTTCATTCATGGTGCGATGTGGTTGGTTTCTTGACAGTGGAGCTTCATTCCACATGATCGGCGATAAGAGTTTGTTTAGTAACTTGGAGGAGAAAGATCTCGAGATACTCATAGAGATGGGTAATGATGAAAAGTATAGTGTCTCAGGAGTAGGCACAGTTGTTTTTCAAAGGAAGCATGGAGCTTGCATTACCTTGATAGATGTGAAGTATGTGCCAGAACTGAAGAAGAACTTGGTATCGATCGCGATGCTAGAAGACAAAGGCTATGATGTAGTCTTCAGTAAGGGAAAGGTTTTCCTTAGACACATCACCACGAGACAGATGAAGCAGATCAATTCACAAGTCAAGAACCTGTATGCTCTTGAGGTTCAAGATGCATGCAAAGCCTTGAGGAGCAAGGAAACTGTTGGAGACTTAGTGGTTGAGAGGGAGAATACATTATCTCTCAACATGCAATGCCAGAAGAAGTCTTAGACAATTGTGGAGGAGCCACAATTGGTGAAGTAGCTTTAAGAGGTTGTGGAGCGGCCACAACTGGAGAAGCCGAGAGGAGATTGAGTGGAGGCATCCACTCATGCAGAGACCTCCAGTAGGTGGAAATTTCGAGCCAAGTGGGCAGAGAGATCACATGCATCCATACCTCCAGGTGTGAGGTGGGGTGATGTGAAGTGATAGTCCCAAGAAGGTTGAAATAGGGGCAGGATCTTTGAGGTACCCAACCTCTTTGATTAGACCTTGCTACAGGAGCCCGGACGAGGAGTAGCAGGACTGGCTAAGTGGGTAGAGACGGATGCAAATGGAGTGGCAGAGAGAGCTACAGAGCAAGAGTCCCAAGATAGCACAGAGCTAGTAGGTTGAAACAATACGAGAGGCACAAGAGTGTTGCACTAGTGCAGGATGGCATAGAGAGGTGTGCAACAGTGCGAGATGCAGGGAGTTGTTGCAGCAACGTAAAGGTCAGAGAGGAAGCACTTGTCAGTGGCAAAGGGAGCTTCAGCAGCAAAGGGTGTTTCTGGCTCAACAGGAAGGTCAGTTGGGAGATCAGTTACTTACTTCTCAGTAAATGAGTTGCAGTGGGCAGCACGATGCAACATGATGAGAGGAGGTGCAGTGCAGATGCAGTGCTGGGAGATAGGACCAACAACAACACGGATGCAGTAGGAGGAATCAGTGTGATTGATGTAGTTAGAGATCAAAGTGACAAAGGCTAGAGAAATCAGGTACTAAAGGGCACAGAGGTGTAGAGTTTTTAGTTGGCAGAGGCAATAGCATTGAGAGACTTTGATGACAGAGGCATCATTCTGATTCAAGTTGGATATTTTTTTGTTTCTAAGGTTGTTGGAGCAATAACACTAGGGGGAAGTGTTGCATGCAAAACATTCCAAAGGTTCAGGATCAGGTTCGAGTTGAATGCCTTTCTTATTCAGAAGGAGTGTTGGAAATAGCAACAAGAAATGCTAAAAATAACATTGCTATAAATAACATTTCAGGTACTAGTGTTGGACATAGCAACAAGGAATGAAAAATGGAAATGCTACAAAATGCATTTTTATAAATAGTATTTTGGGATACATTCCAATTTTAGTTAGTCCCTAAACTAAAATTGAGAATTAAAATTCGAATTTTATCTTAGTAGTTGTTTGTAAAAGAATTAATTAATTCATCTTGAGTTAATTAGTTGTAGAAAATCAACCATGAAGTCTATGTCAAGACATGCAATAGTTTCTCCATTGATTGAGGAAGTTATCCCTTAATTAAGGAGATCAAGATGAGTTGTAATTAATTAGCTCAGTTAACTGAGTTAAGTCCAGTTAGATTAGTTCCAATAGTTTGTGGAACTGATTGTGAGTTCAATTAGTCAATGCATGCATGCATGCAACTAGTGTACTTCAGATAACTGAATATCCTCTCATAAATAACGCATGCATGTCAGTTCAGTCAAAGACCCAATTGAGATCAGAGGAAGGGAAAATGTACTATCAGTTGAAGGAATTTTCCTATATAGGAAACTCATCCATGCAGAAGAAATTATCTCCTTCAAGATTGCGCAGTTATTTCAGAGGTTAGTGAGCAGTGTGTGAGGTAATTACACACAGGTGGCAACATTGGACCCTAGGAGAAACTGCACAAGGAAATAGGAGGCTTGGAGGGCATAGGAGAATTTTTGTGAGAAGCCTTTGACTGTCTATGAGCAGTAGAGGGATTGTACTGAGAGTTGAATAGCTTGTGAGCTAAAGCTTTGTGTAATTCGGACATATTTCCACTTGTATGATAATACAGAGATCAGGGTTTTTATCTGAGGCTTTGCCCAAAGTATTCTTTTGTGTTTCATGTGTATGATTTCTTCTTCTCTGTTATATGTGTTCTGATTGATCTTGCTCAAATTGGTTAAGCTTCTGCAAATTTTGATTGTACAAGTAGATGAAGTATTTTGCTTTAGTATATCGCATTATCAGGTGATCTACAGTGAAATTTCTACAACAAGGCATCACAAAATATGTGTTCAACATAATATTATTAAAGACCAACATTAATACACATTAGAGAAGTCACAACTACACTACATGGAATCAAATGAAAGAAAATTATGCAACAACCAACCATCAAGGAGTAAGATCGAAAAGAAATGATTTTTGATGGAAGGATCATCACCAATGAAAAGAAGAATGTAGGAATATACAAAATTTGTATTATTTGATTTATCTCATGTAACACCCTTAACGTAATGAACTATAAGTACATTGTCTAGATGGTTTATGAGAAAATAAACATTTGTAGAAGGTACAACTCATCTTTCAAACATTTTAAGTGATTCTTAATATGGATATATTGCAATTAAATATGAAGGGATTATAGATAGACATGAGTTACAATACATTTTTATTCAAATTATGGAGATCGTTTAAAAAAAAAAAAACAACAACAACAACAACACTATGAAGGCACATAAGAGAGTTGCTAGTGACTCACATAAGGTTATATTAAGTCTCTCATAGTTTATTTGAATGAAATATTTCCATGTCTTCATCATTTAAATGCAAAAAAATTGTTCATTCCTTGTTATTATCCAAAAGAGCATCATAGTTGTGAGACAAAATTAGAGAATTGGATTTTTAAAGTTTTTCAACATTTACAGCATACCATTTCACAGAATTTTGAATTTGTTCGTTTATTTGATGTTAGAGTTGTAAAATAGAGTTGCACCTTTTTGTTGATTCATTAAATCTACCTTACCAAGGTTTCTCAATGAAGGAAGCATGGAAGGTCTTTTACAACACAAAACAATGGCAGACAATTTGTGTTCATTTGATGTAATTATGGCAAGCTATACTCAATATTCCTACAGATACAATGGATTGTTGAAAGGGATTTTTAAACAAAACATCATCAAGGAGATCAGAAAATTAAGACTAGGATTGGATATACTAAATGCATTAATCAAAATATGTCTATATGGACTTGAATTGTCTAATGTGGATTGGAATGTAATATATGGGGTATTGAGAGATACGAAGTCAAGAAGAGTTCTTGAGCTTTTAGAGTTGGGATGAAAGTCTTATTTATCCTTTGAAGTGAATTGTGTTCATGTCACAGTTTAATTCTTAATGAGTATGAAATCTTGTCACTTAGTATGCTAAAAAATTTATGAGGTAGTTATTGATGAGGTTTTTGTAAATATTTAATGTACTTTAGAAGGTTTGACTTCTAATGAAGCATAATTACAATCTATAGTTGAGGAACCTTGGTTGTAAATAGAATGAACAAAAAAAGGTAACATTGCTTCATGGTTAGTTGAATACCTTTATCATCTTTTTCAACTAGGATATTTAATGTTGGAATTTACAAAGTTAGGGATGTGCTATTGTTTGTTGTCATATTAGATATAAAAACATTGAATATTTTGTAAATTATAGATAACAATGCATGAGTTTATTTCATAACAAGAAATTGTGTATGAAACTGTAAATAGTCTCTCGTGACTTTTTATAGCTTGAAATATATTTTTTCAAAATGAAAAGTTTTGAAATTTTTGAGTTTCTTGTGGAATCCTTTGTTATTGGTCATGGAGACTGTAATAGTGGTAGCCAATTTATTGGAAAATGAATGCACAATTTTTTGTTCTTTAAATAACATATATTATAATTATTTGAATATCAAAATGCGAGAGTTTCACTAGTAAAAATGAGATTGTTGCTTTTATGGTTTAGGGGTCTATCCTTTAATTTTTTAAATAAATAAATCTGTTGTTGTTACACATGTTCTTTTCCTCACACTATAGAAAGGGTTTCTTGTTGTTCCATGTTGTTTGAGCTTATTAGAATTTGCTAAGATGTCATAAAATATCTTTAATTTTGAATTCACCCTAAGGATGTAGAGGTTGCATTTAAGATGATTCTTCCATAAAATCTCAATTAAATGATAACTTTCATATTTTGAGCATTATTCAGTTCAATATGTACTATGTAATTTCAACAATATTTTGTTTTGATAATACAAGTTACAAGGATTATTGGTTAGATTATGATTATTTTTTAAGATTTTTTCGATTATTTATTATTATATAAAAATGTATAGTGAAAATGAAAATTTATGATGATGAAATTTGTATATAATGACACAAAATAATTTTAAACTCATGAATCTACATAAAACATAAAATGATAGGTATAAAAAATCAAATAGTTTTCATCAAACTTACACTTGGCAAGGCAAAGTAACTTTGAAATTCCAAGTCTATATCAAACCTTATCTATTGATTATCATATTAGGGAAAGTTAACAAAGGATGCAGGCAATTGGTGTCAAATATCATAATGAAAAGGATAAAATTCATTATCAACCTCAATATCCTCAATGGACAGTGATCCTTTACTCCAATATTGCTTTGAATGGTAGATTTCATAGTGATACCTTGTGGTGGTTTGTTTCCAAAAGAATGTTGGAGCAATGGAAAAAGAAAGTTTGAAAAAGCACCTTGAGTATGCTCCAACTCTTTTGCATAGGTACTAAGGGATTTATAAGTTTCCTAATTAGGAGCTCGAGAGTATTTCACCTCCATCACTAAATGCCTCATTTTGAATCTGCGAAGGAAAAGGAAAATATTGTATCATTTTGGGCAAAAACTACCCAAACTTCCTTTGGAATAAGTTTTCAAGATTATTGCTAGTGCAATTTAAATACTCTAGGTTTTTTATCCGAAATTGATTAATGGATGGTCAAGGATCCAGAAAAGGCCAATAAATAAAAAAATTTGGATGCAAGTGAAATCAACACCGTCGTGTAGAGCTCGGAAAAACAATCCCAACGCAACTTGAATGGGCACATTTGGACTCCGGATGAAAAAGAAAGAACTTGTTAAAGTTTGTGATTCAGAAGGTAAATAAGGCCTTACAAGCCAAGTGGCAGCTCCACAATTTGACATGGCAGTCAACTCCAGTTTGGGTGCAGGTCTTCATTACATGGTGAAGGTATCAAGTCTCATAACACAGACATGGTTCATGAAATATATAATATGTGGTGTAAAGAAACCATATATTAAAACATATGTTATGGTATTAAAGTCATACCTAGTGCAAAGTTGATTTAAGCCACATAACATATATTAAACATGTAATGGTGAAAATGAATGGGAACGGAATTTTAAAAGTCAAAACCTATGGACATATTATAAATATCGTATATTGTTGTTATCACCACTCCAAGCCACGAGTCCAAACGACGTGTCATGATCCAAAACCATCGAACTTATCACATGCAATAGTCACAAAATGTGCCACGGGATCCACCACTCCAGCGTGACCACAAATGATTATGGCACCACTTGAAGCCACCATTCACATGCAACTAATGTGTCATCACCATCGGGGGAAGTTGTAACTATATGTTAAGTTTGGAAACCATATAAAAATGTTGAAGTTTGGAAACCATATAAAAATGTTGAAGTTCTTCATATACGCCATATTAACTTTGTATAGTTTCGATACCTGTCTGCATAGTTGTCATTGCACCGAAAACCAAATGTAATGTTTTATATGGTGCGGTTTTGAAGCATATTTTATATTTGTAACAAAATTGCAACCAATTTCCATGTATAGAGTTTCAAAAACTTATAAATTAGCATTACACCAATGTGCCAAAGGAAGGGAGGTGAGCTTGGAATTTTGAAGAGAAGTGGTGACATTTCATGCATTAGAGGAGTTATCAGAGGAGTTTTTAGCAGGCGTAGGCAACAAGGCTAAGAACTTTGAAGACACTTTCTGGGAGATTCAGGAAACCTTTTTTAGAACCGAGAGTTGCTACAGGATCCTGAGATAGAGCAGAGTGCATCTAGATGGTGCAGAATTGTATCTGAAGCAATATTATTTTATGTATTTATGGTTTTGAAGTTTCTAATATAAAGGCCTCCTCGTTGAAGACCAAGGCCCAGAGATGTAGGCTTGAAGATAGACAAACTCCCATTAACAATCTCTTGTGTCGCTTTTATTTTCATGTTTTGTTGTTCAATTTGCTACAAATTTCTTATCAGTTCTTCATGCTTATGTGTTTAATGGTGTTATTTAAGAATCATGCATTAACACTATTTTAACAGTAAATAAATCACATTTCAATTAAATATCTTTCTAGGGATCATTTGGTATCAGAGCGAGTTGTTGATAAGTGTGATTTGAAGTGTGCATGATCACTAGGAGCAAATCAAAGCTTGGTGAAGGACAACTTGTTGAAGGAGATCCAGAAGTTGGCTCAAGAAAAAGGACAACTCGAGGAGAAGAAATGGTTGAAGAAGGAAGCAACGATTGTTGATTTGGGGTAGCATCGGATGTGCTCTAGCCACGAAATTCAGTGGAGAGGCTAAGGCACATGAGATCTCCAATTAGAAGAAATGGTTTGGGCAGATTCTAAACAGTTTGGGAGATATAAAAATAATTAATATTTTTGATGGAGTCCCTAAGTCTAAACTTAGGGGAAATAAAATATTAATGTGAATTAATATAAAGTTGTGTTAGAATGGTTCAAAAGTCGTGGATCAAGCGAGATCTAATCTTAGCTATTGATTAGGGACTTAACCTCGGCCTTTGATTTTTCAACGAGGAAAGTATAAGAGGAGGCTTGAGGGTCACCTGGAGAACACACCGAGTTGATCAAGATTTCGACTTTCTGAGGCAGGGTTTGCTAAAGAAGTTGAGAGAGTGATCAGAGTTGCAGCTAAGGGGAAGTCAATACAGAAGCAGAGAGGCAGAGATAGTGTCGAGAGGATCAACACAACAACCGGGAAAGCTGACGCAGAGGGCAGAAGTCGGAACTGCCGAGAAAGCTAATGCAGAGGGAAGAAGTTGGAACTGTCGGGAACAACCGGAACTACCAGAACAGCCGAGAAAGTTGACGCAGAGGGCAGAAGCTGGGACTGTTGGGAATAGCCGGAACTGCTAGGAATTGCCAAAACAATCGGGAAAGCTGACACAAAGGGCAGAATCCGAAACTGTTGGGAACAATCGAAACTATTGAGAATAGTCAAAAATGCAGGGAATTGTCGGAGCAGCCGGGAAAGCTGACGCAGATGGAAAAATTTGGAACTGTCAGGAATAGCCGAAACTGCCAGGAACTGTCGGTAACAACCGGAACTGTCGAGAACAGCCGCAACTGCCACGAACTCTCGGGAACATCCGGAACTACCAGGAAAGTTGACGCATAGGGCAGAAGAGGCTGACGCAGTCTCTAGAGGTTGATGCTAGGGTTTTTCGTGGGGAAGATTGGAGCTAAGGAGTTGCTGAAGTGTTTATCCAGGGTTTTAGTAGGAGCATCTGTCTCCAAAGGAGAGGTACTACTGCCAAGATCATTCTTTGTTGGGTGAACCGGTTTTGGCACCTAGATTTTATTTAGAAACTGCATAATAATAAAACCCTCAGATAACTGCACCAATTTCCCCGCATTGGGTTTTTTTGGGGACATTGGTCCAAAAACAACGGTGTCACTTGTGTGCTTGTTTTGTTTCCTTCAGTTAATGATCTGTAATGTGTTGAGCATGTACTTGTATTTATTTCCAGTATTTACATGGTAAATAACTTGTTAATTAACAGAACAAGTAGGTAGGAATAAATCAGAAAGTACATGAAGGGTTTCTAATGGGTTAGACTTAGAAATTCCAACAGTGATCATTCGTTTGGATCTGATGCAGGCTTCGTGGATGCTTTCATGACCTTGCGATCCATGGTCGAAGAGATGTATCAAGAGTTTAAGAAAGAAAAAGGTGAAGACGCAAAATCTAAAGACGAAGAAGGACAACCATCATAATCTAGAAAAGAAGATGAAAGCGATCAAAAAGACCGTATCACTTCTCTCTTGACATCATCTGAAACTTCAAAACCATTGTTGAAACTCGATGTTAAGTTCGAGTTACTCATGTACAATGGAGATGTTGATGCCAATAACCTTGAAAATTGGGTCAGGAAAATGGAGGTATATTGTAGCATGCAACAGATCATTGAAGATGAAGTCAAAATCAGACTAGCATCACTTTGTTTAGCATGCACAACATTGATCTAGTGGCAAAGTACGTTACAGAAAGGTAGTCAGCATATCAGTAATGGATTGATTTTATTACTGCACTTAGAAAGCAATTCTATCCATTGGGATATAAGGAAAAATCTTAAATAGAATGGCAAGGACTAAAAGTTAAGAAAGGTCATTCAGTGCAGGAATATACAGATGAGTGTCGTAAGAAGGCGTTGATGTTAGATATTGCTTTGTATACTCAAGAAACTATAATGAAATACATAGGAGGACTACCTGAGTATGTTCGCAATACTATATTTATGTTCAGTCCTACTATCCTGGATGAAGTGGCAGTACAAGCAACTTACATTGAAGCAGGTATGTTGGGAGTTGGGTATCATCAGAATTGACAACCAGAATGGAGAACAAGGGAAAGGGGAAAGCGAAGAAAGCAAACATCACCGAGAAGGAGGTTGAAAATCTCTCTTGTAAGCATTGCAAGAAAGAGGGCCATGATGAGGATCATTTTTGGCAATTTCATCCCAAAATGAAACCGAAGTGGACCAGAAATGGGAAGCAAAAGGCGGCAACAGCGAAATCGATAGAGCTAGGGTCAAATTTAGACGACGAGACGCAGATCGCATCATTGGTTATGACCAGTAAATTTGATGAAGGTAATGATTCTAACAGTTCCAGACGCAAGTTATTTCATATAAGGGTTGTTATGAAACATACAAAGATCGCCAAATTACTAGATATTGGATCTAAAGCTAACCTAATTTCAGAAAAAGTGGTTAGGAAATTGGGATTGAAAACCATAAAGCATCGTAAGCTGTATACTTTAATTTGGATGAATAGAAATCATAAATGACGAGTGACTGTGCAATGCATGTTATCGTTCGCAATAACTTCTCAATTTAATGATAAGGTGATGTGTGATGTGGTAAAACTAGATACATGTGGGATGGTCTTGGGTAGCTCGTATTTATATGATAGAAAATCGATCTTTTACAGGGAACATAATCAATATCACTTGTTCAAAAAGGAATTGAATATGTTGTACATTCTCATCACACAGAAGCAAATAAATCTCTTTTTATAGTTGAGAAGTTAAAACAAGCAGCTTATGCTAGAAAAGATGTTGTTGTACAATCTAAAGAACCTAAACAAGAGATCATTAAAATTAATCACAAACAAAAAGACATGCTTGAGGGATCTAGAATTGTACATCAACAAGAGTTGCAGCATGATAAGTTGATTTTTGTTTCAGCTATGAAAGGAAAGCAGGGTATGGTTTCAACTATGCCAGTACTTTCAATGTTGTTAATGGGTTTATTATTGTTTAGTGGTGCCTGGATATTAGCAAAAAATATGAATGTAGATGTGGGTGAAAAAGGACTTGATATATTCTACAATTTGTGTGTTTCGTTGATGATTCTATGGATGAGTAAAGTGTACGGGTTCAGAATAGGGTGGAAAGATATCGGCCAAGTGGGAAAATGGAACCCACCTTTATTTTATGAAACTTAAGCCTTTTTATGGTCCAAAAGGTCTCAGTGAAGAGGAAATGACCCGAAATTGATCAATGGATGGTCAAGGATCTAGAAAAGGCCAAAATCAAAGTTGTTGGATGCAACAGAAATGAGTATCGTTGTGTAGATCTCGGAAAAACAATCCCAACACAACTTGAACAGGCGCATTTGGACTCCGGATGAAAAAGAAAGAGCTTATTGAAGTTTGTGGGTCAGCAGGTAAATGAGGCCCTGCAGGCCAAGTGGCAGCTCCACAGTTTGACATGGCAGTCAAGAAGTCAAAGTCAACTCCAATTTGTGTGCAGGTATTCATTACATGGTGAAGGTATCAAGTCTTATAGCATAGACATGGTTTATGAAATATATAATATGTTCTGTAAAGAAACCATATATTAAAACATATGTTATGGTATTAAAGTCATACCTAGCGTAAAGTTGATTTAAGCCACATAACATATATTAAACTATATATTAAACATGTAATGGTGAAAATGAATGGGAGTGGAATTTTAAAAGTCAAAACCTATGTACATATTATAAATATCATATATTGTTATCACCACTCCAAGCCACAACTCCAAACGACGTGTCATGCTCCGAAACCGTTGTATTTATCACATGCAACAATTACAAAATGTGCCACAGGATCCACCACTCCAGCATGACCATAAAGGGTTATGGCACCGCTTGAAGCCACCATTCACATGTAACTAATGTGACATCACCGTCGGGGGAAGTTGTAACTATATGTTGAGTTTGGAAACCATATGAAAGCGCTGAAGTTTAATGTATTATATGGTTTTTAATCATATATGCCATATTAACTTTGTATAGTTTTGATACCTATGTGCATATTTTTCATTGTACCGAAAACCAAATGTAATGTTTTATATGGTGCGGTTTTGAACTATATGTTATATTTGTAACAAAATTGCCACCAATTGCCATCTATAGAGTTTCAAAAACTTATAAATTAGAATTACACCGATGTGCCAGAGGAAGGGAGGTGAGCTTGGATTTTTGAAGAGAAGTGGTGACATTTCATGCAGCAAAGGAGTTTTTTAGCAGGTGTAGGCAACCAGGCTAAGAAATTTGAAGACACTTTCTTGGAGATCCGAGAAACCTTTTTCATAATCGAGAGTTGCTACAGGATCTTGAAACAGAGCAGAGTGCATCTGGATGGTGCAGGATTGTATCTAAAGCAAGATTCTTTATTTTATTTATGGTTTCGAAGTTTCTAATATAAAAGCCTTCCCGTTGAAGATCAGGGCCTAGAGATGTAGGCTTGAAGAAAGCCGAACTCCATTAGCAATCTCTTGTGTCGCTTTTATTTTCATGTTTTGTTGTTCAATTTGCTGCAAATTTCTTATCGGTTCTTCATGCTTATGTGTTTAATGGTGTTATTTAAGAATCACGCATTAACACTATTTTAACAGTAAATAAATCACATTTCAATTAAATATCTTTCCAGGGATCAGTTGTTGATCCCAAAACACACATGTTTTTTTTCTAGAATAGAGTGGAAATTGACATTGCAAGTTACCATTTTAAGGGTAGTCCCTATACAATATTAGCATCCCTTCTAGGGTGCTTGGTGTAAACAACATGGTCATTAAAATTTTTCATGTTCACTCAAATTAGAGGAAGATATCATGGATGATATCCTAAGGATAGATCAATATGGCTTGTAGTGACTCGGGGATCCAATGTATAGGGTTGATGTTGCTCCTCTCTGTAGAGAAGGCCAAACTTCCAATCAAGAGAACATTAACAAGAAATTATAACTTAAGTAATAATTATGGTGTTGAGAGATTTGGAAAGCTCAAAAAATAAACTTTGCACAAGTGTTGTTGCAAGAGTTCAAATGTTGGGAAATGTGTTGGATCGAAATGGATTGTATCAATTGTTGAATCAAAAGAAGGGAAAAGTGTGGTAAGGTGGGAAAATTCTAGGTTAGTAGTGAATCTCTTCATACTCTCTCAAGATCTCATAGAAAGAGAGAAAAGGCTTACGGTCCTAGACCTAGAGGACACTTTGGTTTTCAATCAATCTTTGGCATGTTAAACTCTACTCAAAGGAGACACCTTAAATATGATTGTTGTAAATTAGAGATAGAGGTTTAAAACATTATTTTAAAAGAGGGAAATGAAATTGGTACTGATTGGGAGTTATATCAAACTAAAACCATAATCGATGCAGAAATTGTCAACAAACTAATTTATGAATGGTTAAGAACATGTGTTTTTTCCTTGTAGATCACAAGTTCAAATTCATAGAAAGTTAGGATATGTACACCTCCATAAACTAACTAAGCAATCAAATCATTATGCCAAGGGGGTCCTAATATATATATATAATATATATATGGTGTGTGTGTGTGTGTGTGTGTGTGTTGTGTGGGTGTGTGTGTGTTGTTGTGTGTGTGTGTGTGTTAAGTATATACATATACATATGTATATATATACATATATATATATATATATATATATACATATATATAGATAGATATATAAACTCAATGCGTTAGGCCTAGGGGAACTGGCTTTTAGAGCTCTAGCAATTTTTTGCTACCCTTGTCGCCTAGTATTTTTTTAGGGTTCATTTATAAGGGGGTATCATAGTTGCAGCCCTAATTGTCATTGCCCCCTCTTCCTCTTTGCAGACGATGCATTGGCTTGAGGGTGCCTTCCCGAGTGCGTTTCCTTCCTTTGCTCATTGTTGTCATTGGTGGGTATTTGCTCTACATTTCCCCATTGTTTCTCTCTAGTGTGGTTATGTATTGGGGGTTTCGTGGGCTAGTATGTCGTCTATTTCGGTTTTGTATGGGGAGTTTGAGGGAGCGGGTTCGTGTGGTGACCTATGTCACTTTAGTAACTGGTTTGTGCCTCTTCATGTTGTGGCCTTCTGTTGTAGTTGTTCATTCAGTGACGTTTTCCTTTGGTGCCATCTCCCACCTGGGTTTTTTACCGTGGAATTTTTTTTTGTGTCTATTCGATCTTGTTTTGGAGGCCTAATTTGGGCCTCTTTTGTTCAGGATAACTACGAGGATTGTGCCCAGATTCATGGCTAATTTCTTGGCCAACATTTTTGTCGGGGTTTCCTGGCTTATTTTTCTATATCCTTAGGGTTTTACTTGGTTTTTGTTGGTACGCCCTTTGGGGCTTCTTGGTGGGCCTGCATGCTCAGATCACTTATTGGCCTTAAGACCATTTTTATGATTAGTCATGAGGTGTTATATACTCAAATGAAACTAGCATATTCTAAATATAATTTTCGTTCATCTTCCAGATGAATAAAATTACGGTTTATTTTCTCCCAAAAAAAAAAAAAATTAGACACAAACTACACGAAGTTTGCTCATGTATATTACTAGATATCATGTAAGTGTGAATATAAAAAAATGTCACAAAGGGTGAAACATATTTGAAACAAAAATATATAAACATAGAGGTTCTAAATGGCACTAGAGTCCAAAAAATACCATGCTACATACATGCTACAACCTTCAACAAATAGCTACATATTAATAATCAATGATCAACATGATCAAATTCATCCCCATTGCTAGGAATGGGATCCTCATCCTCGATTACAAGATCACCCTATGAATCATACTCCTATGGTTTATTAGGGTATCTATACTAGTGCATTGTGCTACAAGTGGATCATCATCCAATCCCATCCACCCCAAGTCATCATCACCAACTTCTACTAGCTACATTTCTTCGACCCATTTTGAGGAGGGATTAATAGCATCCAAGATAATGGGATGTGTGTCAACGCTTTTGTTTAGTGACCAATTGCACATTAGTTGAAGGTTGTACTATATGAAGACAATGTCATTCAATTATTGATATCCAAATCATTTTTCTTCTTTGTATGAATACACATAAAGATATATCAATTGCTTTCACATATGGAAGCACTACAAGTTTATTAAAGGATCTGATTTGCAAACCCTTGCAATTGAGGATAGCATTACCAAATGATTCCTGCCAATGTGCTGAAGTAAATGATGATAATAAAATATAAAGTTAAAATTTTCAAAAAAAAAATACTTTGGATAGAAATTTAAGAAGTACTTGAATAGTTGGAGTTAAAAAGTTTGAAATTGCTTACTTGGTCAGTCTTCTTGTGTATTTCCAATTGTGGTCTTTCATCATGAACCATGTGCTCTAGGTAAGTCTATAATCCATATTTGACCCCCTTAGTTTCATCTTACATAAAGTTGGATTTGTAATGGTACCTTGGGTTTAAGAAATACCCATTGGAAAATATAGGTCGTTGGAGTTTATTGCTCCAAATCCTATCAATAATGCCACAATTAAGTACATAGTTATGTCTTTAATCCTTGTAGGTTGTCCTTTTTTTCTCCTTGTCCTTATCTATGACCTCGTGAATGTAAACCATAGCCAATTTTTACTCATCCACCATCCCACAACATTGTAATAGTGACTTGAAATTTTTCACAACCTCCTTTTTTACCAAAAAAAATCTCAAAATTATATTATTATTATTTGATATCTTTCTCATTAGTGTTGTGACTCTACCAAGATGTATTACATTCATTAGCAGAAAGAAAATTTCTCAAGTTATGTCCATAGCCAAGAGAGATGCAAATTGATAAAATTTAGTGCAAATCTAATAGTCGTAGGCTTGACAAGTTCCTGTTCCCCTTGTGTTTTCCTCGTTAGGTGTGATACCCATTAGTAGTTGTAGATGTATGGTAATTCACTTTGCATGATATATAGTATTCTTTAGCAACTCCTTTTTGCCTATACCCTCAAGCATGAGGTCTGAACAATGTGCAAAATATGGGATACAAAATATGGTTTTGTGCTTTTGCTCTAACATCTTACCACAAAAACATATTTAGAGGCATTTTTGGTGATGATATGAACAACAATCACCACCCCCTCCTCCACCGTGATCTCATCAAAAAGCTAAAATAACATGTTTTTGTCCTTCACCCAATCAAATTCATCTACTTATATCAAAAGCATGGTTCCTTGTGTTAAAGAAACAAGTAAATTAATTATGGTATGATACTTTCCATCACCCCTCTAACATGATCATACATCACATTTTTTCCATGATTACTTGAAACTCTTCAAATAGTCATTTATGGATCTAAATTAATTCTATACAAGAGATCCCCTTAAGGCATATATAGTAGGGCCCTGAAGCCCTTACCAACAATGACTGACATTGCTTTTGAACTATGCACCCACCTACCTAAGGGATTGTATGGTGGGCCCCATATGTACATGTTTCCCACACAAAGTTCTGCCATGATCATCCCCCATTTGACATAGGTTGGTAATAATGTGTAAGGGAAGTATTGAAGCAATTCCAACTATCATAACGCCATTAAACCATTGTTATGTGGAATTTTCATGATTGAGGAAAAAGGTGAATTCCCTAGATCTAGTGGTCTGATATAGAATAACAGAGGACAAAAAGCATGAATTTTTCCTTAGAGAAATTAGAGTGTGGGAAAGAAGTCTACCTAGGATTAGAAGCAAGCCTTTCTTTCCTCCTCGCTTGTAAGCTCCAATTATAGCTCCAAGTGTTATAATTAGAACCTGCACACATGACTAAAACAAGCAAAGGATCCACAACATCCATGTAGCATAATCTAAAATGCATATCCAATGGATCCGCATAGTATTGAAATACATGAGTGCAAACATAACACAACAAATATAGGAAAACAAGATATTCTTTGTATTGGAAAATACAGAAGACAATTTACAACCATAAATAGTAGTTGACTTTGTAGATGTCTCCCCAAATTGACTTGTCATTCCTTGTCATAAAGCACAGCTCAACATCAACCCTGATTTATGAATATGGTGAATCCTTTAGGTTCAAAGCAGCAACATAAGGGTGTTATAAATCTCTAAAGCCTACCGAGAACTTATGGGAGGCAATAAATTTATAGGAGTGTGGTAGTTTGGGAATTCTTATCCTATTACCAATCTAAGCTTGAGATCCACTGAAGAGGAGAAGATAAGCTCAAGGGATAAGAGATGAGGTCTCCAAGATAGGATTTGAGCTCTATATCCATGGTAAATTGTTAGAACTAGCTTGTAAGCTTTTGGAAGAGGAAGCTTCGGTAATATTTGTATTTTTCCTTAATTTCTAGAATCAACACACCTGTAGAAGGGAGCAACAAGTGTTGGTCGACATTGGTTAACGAGCATGAAACATGTGCTAAATGTAGGGGTCTAAGGAGGCAAGGTGTGTTGGGGCTAAAAACAGTTTTTTTGAGCAATTTGTACCAGAAACTTAGACTTTTTGGAGAGGTCATGCTTAGGGCTTTGTGAAGGGATGATAACAAAGTGTTTATGGATATTGGTTGATCCGTTTTCAGGCCTATTGACCATATGTGACAAAATGGCTTGTAACAACCATGTATAGGAAAGAAAATTTCTTGTATTACTTCTTCCAATAGCTATCAATGGTGTGTTGAGTTCTTCCAGTAGGGGTTGAGGAGAGAAGTGAAAACAACCCACCAATATTCTTCCTCTTTTATGGAATTGAAACTATAGGAATTTTTTCTTGAATCAGAGTAACATATCTAAAAGGTTCCCTAACAAAACAGTTTGAGGAGGAGCTTTCATTTGAAATTAGGTTTTATTAGGAATGTAATTTCTCTCCTCCCTATCTTATGTTGAAGTTTCTAAGTTTACTTAATTTAGAAACCCTTCATGCACTTTTCCTGATTTATTCCTACCTACTTGTTAATTTTTCTTTAACAAGTTATTTACAAAGTAAATACTGAAAATAAACACCAGTGCATGCTCAACATATTACAAATCAGCAATTAAAAGAAACAATAAGAAACACACCACATGAAACCATTATTTTTGGACCAATGTGCCCGGAGAAACCTAATGTGGGAAAACTGGTGCAGCTAGCTGAGGGTTTTATTATTAAGAAATATCAAAGTACAATTTGGGTGTCGTAACTGGCGTACCCAATAGAGAATTTCCTTAGCAGCTATACCTCACAATTTGAGAGAAATCTCCTCACTAAAACCCCAGAAAACCCTTCCGGTAGCTCCTTATTACAAAACTGCTCCTACAACCCCAACGTCTGCCCAATCTGGACTATGTCAACCCCTCTGTCTCACGCTAGCCTTGCGACAACCTTTCTTGGCTTGCATCAGCTTTGGGAGCCTTTGAGTCAGCTACATTGGCCCCTCTAGTGCTCTGCGTAGCACTTGGCTACCTCTGTGTGGCCCTCCGTGAGCCCCTGCTAGCTCTGGGTCACCCTCCTTGGCTGTTGCACTACGTTCTCGACACAACCTCTGCCTTCTTTGTTCCTATATACTCAATGCCCCTCATCTGATCTCCCGGTCACTGATTCTATCTCTCTTAGCAAACCCCACTCTAGAGAATAGAATGATTGATCATCTGGTGTACTTCTCTAAGTGACCCTCAAGCCTCCTCTTATACTTTTCTTGTTGACATCTCAACGGCCAAGATTAAGTCCCTAATCAATGGCTAAGATTATATCTAGCTTGATCCATGTATTTTGGACCATTCTAGCATAGATTCATATTAATACACATTAATATTTTATTTTCCCTAAGTTTAGACTTAGGGACTCCATTAAAAATATTAATTATTTTAATATATCTTGATCTGTTTAGAATCTGCCCAAACCCTTTCTGGGTATTGGAGATCTCATGTGCCCCAACCTCTCCACCGAATTTCATGGCTAGATCACATATGATGCTACCCTAATTCAACATCTTATAATGTACCCCACTCTCTAGGCTACATTACTACCAAAAGTGACTATAATGCCAATTTAAATGTGGAAAAGTGTGTAACATAACATACATATGCACGTGCAACTAAAATTATCCCTAAACATGTGAATGCAATAAATTAAATATGCATAATTCCCTTCAACCAAATATATCATGACTTAAATACAACATCCACACATAATATTATCATAGTAAGTAAAACTTTAAGAAAACACCTATCTTTATAACTATTTACACAACCACCACAAATGTCAGATGTTCCACCTAACTATAGACTCTACAACTCCAATTATCTTAGCAACAAGTCACCCCCAAGTTATGGTTATGAATCCAAAAGGATAGGAAAACCCCTATGGGTGTCTACAATCCACTCACACAGCCTAATACCTAGAAAACATAGTGATGAAAATCCTACAACATTTCCTACCACCCACCTATGTTTCTCATAGTCTACATAACCCAAGGGATGATATTTCCTTCTCTATACCGTAGTCCCTCAAACAATCTCCATTCCCTTGAGGGCTCCAATGTAAAATTTTCCGATAATTTCTTATTTGGGGGCTCCAGGTAACCCATCTGTTATAGGAGTATTCACAACAACCTTTACACAAGTTATTGGGTAATTTCTTGATGGGAAATCCTGACAACCATGCCATCCAAGTTCTCAGCATAAATCCAAACTCTAAAACTAGTTTTCAATACACAATATGAGTGTGATCTCTTGCAGCACCAAAACTCTATAATTCTTCTCTTCTTGCTATTTGCATAATTGTTCTTCAAAATTTTCTCTTCTTCCTACTCAAATTTTCCCTTTCCCTTTTCCCCATCCTTGCTTCACTCTTATTCTTCCAAGATGATTATACCCATCTCATTCTCTCATAACTAAATGAGTTGACTCTCACCCACCTCTTACAAGAGTGTACTTACCCCCGTGCTTCAATAATTAGTTGAGGTGACTCTTATACCAGTTTCACTTATGCATTCAATGATTGGATTGAAAAGTAAAATGGAGATCATACGATAATGAAAAATAAGTTAGGAAAATGACATGGGATTATAGTCATGTGAATTTCCCCCCTTGGACCCATTTTCAACCTCCTTTTTTATGGAATCATAACCTCTTATGGCTATGTCTTTATTCATCTGGCAACTAGTGAAGTAATTTATTTTCTTATTTTCCATGTATAATGTTTACATGTTACATCATTGATCCCTCAACCATTCGTAATATATATACAATTATGCATTGCTAAAATGGGAATCAAAATTGAGGTGTTACGTTCCCCTCCCTGTTTCTGGGAAAACTAGTGTCTTTTTGATCTACTAGTCCCACTAAGATGGGTAGCTATCTTAGAAACAAACAATTCAAAGTGCTTCAAGATTTCCTTTATGTATGATAGATAAGAGAGAAGCAGAGAGCACCAACCTGTATCTTCCGCTTGGCTCCTTGCTTGTTTCTTCTCTCCCCTGATAGAGCTTTCCACTCTTCTCCTGCTTGTCCTGCTTTAGAGAATACATGTAGAGGCAAAGCAACAAAACATTATCAAAGCGTATGATATATGGTATCATAAACAACGTAGAATCAGAAATACATTAACCATACAATTGCATCTACAAATAACAAGATTCACAAATACACAATTATATGGAGGAAAACTCAAAGAACTTTATTGATAATAGAAGTAGAATAGAGGATTACAACCCAGCTGTCTGATCCAGCATCATCCTCCCAGCATGAAAGCCTTCTTCACCTCATGGAAAGCAAGATCACCCAACAATACAATGTCTTTCTCAGAGAGAAACCAACAGCACTTCCTTACAAATTACAAAATTCCAGCCTCCTCGATCTCTCAAATGAGGGATCCATTTATAGATATTTGCAGAGGGGTGAATCAACTTCTGGATATTTGATTAGTGTCATTTCACTGATATTTCTTGGTTCCACTTGGAGATTTCATGATCTCTTACTCATCCCTGAGCGAATTCAAAGAGGCAAGTGTCATATGAGAAGTTTCTAGAAGATTGTTTGGGTTTCCACTTAGCAAATTGTATCTGCCATTTGTCTACTCTCACCCATCGCACCCCGCAGAAGGCTCTTTCAGTATGCATCACACCTGGCTAGTGTAGTAGCCAGTATGCATCGCACCCTAAGCATGGAGCAGTCTGTATGGTCCAGTTTTGGCCACTTCTGAGTGGTTTTTCAAGTGGAATTTCTGGGAAATGATGTAATCAGTTGACCATGATCCTTTAGGGTGTGAAACAACACATTTAGGGTTTAAAAGCCCTTGGTTTATCGACATATGTGATTGGGGTTGCAGTACCCAAATATTTCTATAACAGTTTCCCCCTAAAACATGAGGTCGTAAATCTTCTGATGTCGGGTGAAATGCTTTATCATGAGGATCTGAGGTTTTTGAACTAGAAGGTGACCTGTATAAAATACAATAAAATACGTTATCTTCATATTATTTTCATGATCTAGCTGAGGCGGGCATTCCCATGCTTAGATTTATAAATTCATTTTCATGTACATAGGACAGATAATCGTCTACTATTGCAGACTGGTGATTCTTGTAGAGCGATCATCCCTTAGCTTGGATGATAATCTATGCAGCCATTGTGTACATTTGATGTCTTTATCTTCCAGAATATATCGCAGCCCGGATGGATGAAACTAGATCTGGGGTCTTCAAACTCATTCAATCTTCGCCCGATGTACAAGTCGATCCATGTGAAAAGATGTTCTGAAGTTGAACATGGAAAGACATCGCCTAATTACTGGCCAATGATGTAAGTTGTTAACCAGGCGCAAGAGGAATCACCGATAATGATAATGACCCTTAAGGTACTACAGTACAATTCACGTGGTGTGAATATAGGATCTGATGTCGAACAACATGCAAAATCTTTCGATCGAAGGCCATTGATGTAAACCTGTCACTGGAAGTGAGAAACTTGTCATTGAGGCATGCAAGCTTCAAAGTACTGAAAGGGTTGTTCCTAAGTCAACTTCTTGGATAATGAGTTGATGTCGACAAGAAGTGACCCGTCATAGGAGGGCCTTAATGAGTCCCACATCTACGACAAGAAACGAAGCAAATGATTTTCTGGAGGTGAAAAACGATATGATGATACAAGGTTTAGGAATGGCGGTCTTGAAAAATGGAGGGTGAAGGTATTGCAGTGGATGAGGCGTTAGCTGGGTTGGTGAATTCTCTGAATGACTTCTCTTGAACATATCGGGGAAACGAAGATGGATTGGTAGCGTTAACCCCAAAAATGGATGGTACGGAGGACCAATGGTGATGTGACCGGTGAATGGAATAACCCAACCCGGCTCCATCATGGTGATGGAGTGAAACTGTCATGTTCAAGAGCGACCTGCTACCAATGAAGTTCTTCAAGTTTTCTTCCATTTTTCCCCAGTCATTGCTGACTAGTACCTCTTTATTTTTGTCAAACTTGAGGAGGATAACATATGCTTGTTCTATAATTTTCCCTTTGGGAAAACCTGTCGCTATGTTTTAGCGAGCCTAGCAACAATGAAACTCGCTCTTGTCTGGATGGACAAGTTTGTCGCTATTGTTTTAACGAGTTTAATGACAAAGATAACTCAGTCCTTTTCATGTTTAGAGAGTTTGAAAAGAGACGGAAAGGAAACTTCGGTAGTCCTTTTTCGTGGCATAATCCCTTAAGTCTGAAAAGGTATAAAATAATACAAAAGGGATGACTTTTTGATTTTTAATGAACTGAAAAAGAAAAGCACTTGATCTTTTTGTGGAATGATCACTTAGGTCCAAACAGATTAAAATGTAGACAAGGGATGGCGCTTCCCTTTACTTTAACGAGCTGGAAAGGCCAGTAGCTCGACAATCTTTTCATATTTTACGAGTCTAAAAAGGGCTTAAAAGAAACTCGTTTTTTAGGAACGAGTGATGTTTTCGGGTAGCAACTGGTTCCAGGTAAGTTTGGAACTTCTCAAACACGGCAATGTAACAAGGGTGGCTAATAGAATCACTCGTCGCAGCTGTTCCTCAAAAGGGTAAACAATCAAATGGAGGCGTATGATCGGCCAAAAGAAAGGAAGTGACGGTAAGAACACAACCAAGCCTCAAAAGGATGATAGCACTGCGATCACAAAGGTTATTTACCGAGGGTGGATTCATTTTTTAATGAGCTTGAATCTTTAGAAACTATGCTCAGTGGCGGGTTTATTTTTTAACGAGCTTGAACCCTGCGGTAACATTGCTCATGATAATTGTCAGAGATGCTCAATTTACCATTAACACTATGTTCTTTCGACGGTCGTACAACTTGTTCAATTACTCCATCGCATTGATTATAAATGCAAATACATGCTTGAAAAATGAGTTAGAAACTAACATTTTACTTGAATTACGTGAATAGTAACATAAAAGTAGTTTTACCTCTCTTTTTTACCATTTCATTCATGGAATTGTTGGAGCTCTGGAGGTGTTTTCCCCCTCAAATTTCATCAGCTGATTTTGGGAGATCCGGTGGACTATTTTCCATGCCGTCAGGACTAGGTAGGAGCTAAACCTGAGCTCTTCAATTGCATTCCATCCTTCTCTGATTCTGAGCAAGTTTCCCCGTTCTTCTGGGCCTAAAGGGTTTGAAAAATTCATTCTCTCCCCATCGCACCTAATCTGCATCAAAAAGTGAAATGCATACTGAGCTGGCCTTTGGCCAGTTAGTATGCATCTCACCCTGTACACAAGCAGGGTGCGATGGGCACAGGAGGGAAAGTTTGTGCAGTGTTTTTTCATGAAATTTTTGCCTGTTTTTGCCCAAATCAGGATCCTAATTCATCTTTTGTTTGTGTTTCATAGATTCATCGGATCATGATGGTCGTTACATGGCATGAACATGAGAATGAAGAAGAGGACATGATTTCCTTGCATGATCCGGGTACGGTTATTGCATTGTAAAACTGTGGCTTGCTCAAATCTTCTGCATATCTGGCATGATGCAACAAATCAATTTGTTGCAATATCTTCTCGATGCATGGGATCTGACCAACTAGGTGTTCTAGATTAGAGGCAAATCCATTCCTTTGATAGTAGAGGATATCTACTTTTTGACTGGGTTATCGAGGCATGGTGCCTCTCTCTCACTATCAGGATCCGACCATGGGGGTCAATCTGTGAGGGATTATATTCGCCAGTTTTCTAGAGATGGATCTCAGCTGAGCAAGGATGGCAAGATCAGTATTTGAGATGTCACTAATTGGTCCTTGAGGACCATTTTATTCACCTTTGCTAGATTGGATGGTAGTGCGGCTCTTCATTTGGCCAACAGATCTTATATGCAGTATGCCTGGAATGCCTTGAACCAAAGGTATTCAACTGGTGTGAGGCGGTACTTCCGGTTATAAAAGAACAGCTTTCCAAAGTGAAGAATGGAAGGTCCAATAACTTTGGTTACAGTTCCATTCTGACTGCTTTCGCCTTGGGGAAGATTCCACTGATGCAGCCACAGTACTAGGGTTGCCAGCATCGAGGGAACCACGGATGCAGAGACGGGTTGACCTCATGGCCAGACATGTTGGTCAGACACAGATTTCATTCTCTGATGCCTTCTGTGAGTGGTTTGACCGTCAGGAGATGGTCTTTGCAGAGTATCCATACGTTGGGATGGATTTCCGAGGTGACCCGGATTTGGCGTTACCAGCTGGCGAGTGCTGGAGTGTTATGGGTAAAATGATCTGACCATATATTTTTTTATTTCTTTTATAATTTTCTTGTGTTTTTTAAATGTTATCAAGACTAATCAAACTCATATATGTGTGCAGATGTTGGGCCAGTGTGACCAACAGCACGCCCAAGGGTAGCAATTGTCTTTCCAGCAGGAGAGGTTGTAGGAAGGGCTATTCTTTGTGATTTGGACATAGCAGAGACCCTTGTAGTATTTCAGGATCAGATCGAGGGTCTCGCCCTTGGTATTCAAGATGTGAGGATCGACGAGTTACCTTTGAGATTACAACGCCATACTACTGGCGTGCTGAGTCGATGGATTAGGCTCTTACGTATGATCGCACAGGCGGTGACTTGCTATCACCAGCACCATTAGTCTAAGGTGATTTTCTGCATTTTTGAGTTTTTGGGTCGTATGACCAATTTTGTCCTGGACACAGAACATTTTGTAAAAAACTATAAACAGTTACATATTTTTTATTTTCAGAATTTTATTTTGGTTAAGTTATGTGATCCTGATGCAAATGTTAATTGAAATGCTTTTTCCTTTATAAATGTTGCAAATGTCTATTTAACACATAATTTGCCAATGAATCAGTTAATGTGTTTAAGTTTTTGGAAATGTGTTGATATTGAATAGAATCAAACTGCCTTTCCAAAATCCTGACCCTTAGGAACATACGATAGATAGTTGGATTCTGAATGGAATAGACGCCAGTAAGTTGTAGGATGACGAGTTGTGAATCTAGCCTGACAACAAGTTGGTGTATGCCATGTGCGATGGCATTAGATAGAAGCTCCATCAACACGATGTACTCAATGATGTTGTTCGTTGATCGACCAATACATATCCCTCTGAAACTCGCTAACTCGCTGCTTAGATAAAAAATGGCCCAGGCTACAGAAGATAGATTCTGTGTACTATGACTAGCTCCGTCGGCGTATCCAATGAATGATTCCAGTAGGTTCAACATCTGCAACAAATGCAAAGTGGATTACCTAACCAAAATGATAACTCTTGACGAAAACAAAAACGTAACAGAAGCATATTTGTAAAGAGATTACTACACTTAATTAAGCATAGTAACACTTAAGATACAACCCGTTTCGGGGTTGCGACAGTGGAATCCCATCGTAATCTACTAGCTCATAGGCTCCTTTCGCTAATACTCGTTTAACAATGTAGGGGACCATCCACAATGGTTTGAACTTACCTGCTCCCAGTTTATCGGAGTCCTGATCGTAAAGCAAGACCAGGTCACCTTTTGAGAAGACACAGGGTTTAACATTTTTCTCAAATTGCGCCTTAACATGTTTCTTATGAGCTTCATTAGCCAAAGCAGCATCACCGTGGGTTTCATCCAATTGGATTAGTTCCAAGAAACGAGCCTCTTCCTTTGAAGTTTCAAGAAGTAGATCGACTGCGAGCTTCAGAGATGAAATTTCACACTGAATCGGTAAAACTTCTTCTAGGCCATACACCAACTGAAAGGGTGTAAATCCGGTTGCATTTCTCACTGATGTCCTATATGCCCACAAGGTTGAGTACAAGATTAAGTGCCAATTTTGTTTGTGGACTCCAATCATCCTTTGCAGCATGCGCTTCAGGACTTTGTTGATGGCCTCAACTTGTCCATTAGCTTGTGGATAATACGGAGTAGAAATATCGTGGGATAGTCCTAATTTCACTGCCAATTCAACCATCATGTGATTGCGAAAATGCGATCCATGATTTGTAACTATAGCTTGTGGAACACCAAATCTAGAGACTACATGATTGAAAAAGAAAAGAGCAGTCATTGCTATTGTAGGCATCGCCTCAGCCCATTTTGTAAAATAGTCGACTGCGACTATGATATACCCATGCCCCCTGGCCGAGGTGGGGCTACATATCATGAAATCTATGCCCCATTTGGCGAATGGCCCAACAACAACTACTGGATGCAGCGGTGCGGGTGGTATTCTGGTTTTGCAGTCGAAGATCTAACAAGCATGGCAACTTCTGACTGTGATTATGCAATATTTGAATATAGTAGGCCAAAAGTAACCTGCTCGTAAGATCTTTTGTGTCGTAGCATCACCAGATTGATGCCCCCCACACGCACCTGAATGACAATCATTCAGGACTTTTTCGGCCTCCTCATTCGTGAGGCACCTTCGCAGAACTGTATTGATACCACAACGATAAAGTGTATCACCAACGATCATGTAGTCTTTGGCTTGGTATCGAATACACTATTGTTCGGAGTGAGAGGTGTTAGGCCTAAAGGTTTGGGTTTGGAGATAGATCAGTATATCTCCATACCACGGATCGCTTAACGATATCAGAAACAAAGATTCATCCACGATTGATTCTTTAGATGTTGAATCGTTGCACGACGATGGGAAGTCACATAGTAACTCCGCGAAAACTAGAGATTTCTTTGATTTGGTTTTTGTGAATTCCAGATCAAACTCTTGCAAAATGGCTATCCATTTTGAATATTTCCCCCCTAGTAATTGATGTGACAAAATGTAAGTCATAGGGTTGCAATCTAACAAAATGGTATTTCTGGGAAAGAAGATATAGTGTCGAAATCTCTATACTACTAGAACAACTACTAGAGCCATCTTTTCAACATAGGAGTACTTGCTTTCTGAATCATTTAAGTTTTGACTTAAATAATAGACAGGATGTTCAATTCCATTGTCTTCTTGTACTAAAACCATTTTGATGGTTGTATCTACTGTGGCGAGATACAGGTTAAAGTCTTTTTGATAGTCAGGAGCGTACATTAATGATGCTTTTATTAGGGAATCCTTTAAAGCGTCAAAGAAAGCTTGCGCAACCTAATCCCAATTGAAGAGCACTTCTTTTTTCAAAAGACATGTATAACCTTTAGCAAGTTCGGCGTAACTTGGAATGAACCTCCTTAGAAAGTTTGCTTTCCCTTGGAGTTTCTGAATCTGAAGCAAATTTGAAGGTGGAGGTATGTCGATGATTGCCTGAACCTTACATGGGTTGAGTCGAATCCTGTCCTTAGAAATTATGAAACCAAGTAAACGACCAAAACCGACACAAAATACACACTTGTGTGGATTGAGTCGTACCTTGTAGTGTCAGCAACGTGGAAATATAGCTCTCAAATGTTGCAGATGATTAGTCCGCTTTCGTGATTGAGTCGGTAAATCGTCGAGATATGGTTGAACGATGTGTTTGATGTCATGGAAGGTGTATTTCATTTCCCTTTGAAAAGTTTCCCCTACGTTCTTTAAACCGAAAGGTATTTCATGGTATGCGAATGTGCCCCATGGACATATAAATTTAGTCTTCAATGGGTTCTGTGAGCGAATGTTTATTTGATTGTATCCAGAAAATCCATCCATGAATGAAAAGATTCCGCATCCGGCACATTCATCAATTATCTGGTCGATGAAGGGTGTAGGGTAGTTGTCCTTTGGGCAAGCTTGATTTACATCCCTGTAATCAACGTACACTCTAATCGTTCCTTGCTTTTTCATGACAGGAACAATATTCGATACCCAATCAGTTAGAGGAATAGGGTAAATGAAACCAGCATGTAAAATTTTTTCAACTTCTGCCTTGATGGCAGCGGCTTTCTTTGGGTGAACCTGTCAAAGTCGTTGTCGTACTAGTTTGACATTTGGATACATCTTGATTTCATGTTCAACGATGCTTAAGTCAATTCCTGGCATATATTCATATGACCATGCAAAGACATCTCTGAATTCGTGAAAGAGAGCGGAGTATATTTCCAGTTCTGAAGAAGAGCAAGATTTGCCGACATGAATATTCTCTACAACATTAGGTTTGGTCGAGATATTTATGGCGATAGTTTCTTCAATATTGGACAGATTTCACTCAGAAACCACCGTATTTATAGTATTTGATAGAAAATCAAAAACTGAAGGATGATCAAGGTTGTTGGAATAATCTTCATCGTTATCTTGAAGATGGGAACAATGGTGATAATCTTCCCATGGTGCCTCTCCTATCATCATTGACTAAATGATTCCTCCATCTGTAGAATGTATACGTGACCAAGGATCTGAAGAGGTGCCATATTCTAGAGACCTATCTATCCAAACACTTGATGAGTGTTGATGTGGTTTTGTCGCCCAGGCCAAGAAAATTGATTGCTACAAAATTTCTATGGAGCTTGGAGGCAATACATGGCGACGATCCATGCTAACAAAATGTTCGGAAATATTCTTAATCTTTGCTGATGTAGAAGATACCATATTACAGGTTTCCACCGTGGCCACTTCCGCCAGATTACTTGGAGGTGGGAGGGCAAAAGTACCCATTAAGGCAGGGTCTTTTAAGAGGCCTACTCCGACATTTTGAAGCGATTGAGAGCTTCCATGGATCATTGGAATGCTTCCCGTAGCTTGTGAACTGTTCGGGAAAAAGATTAGTTGGTCAACGATTGTAATTCTGCCTTGGAAGGGAAATGAAATATTTCTAAAATATGTTGACACAACAGTGACCATAGCATAAATCCAGGGCCTTCCCAGTAGGATATCGTAATCGAGGTTTCCATCGATAACTTCGACTTCAATTTCTACTGTCTTGCCCCCTAATTCAACTTGCAAGTTACTTAATACCCCATACGGTGTGTATGTTCTTCCATCAAACGCTTTTAATGTTGTTGATGATTGCGACAAGGGTGGTGAGCCTAAAGTTTTCCAGCAACTCATTGACATAATACAGGTAGATGCCCCCTCATCAATGATTGTTCTATGAACAGTTTTTTTGAGGGCTTTTACCTGTATAAGGAAAGTGAGTTGGGTCGGTAACTGAGGTTCATATCCTTTGTGGTTAAAGGCCACAATATTGGAATCCATTGGGTCAATCCCACCTATGGATAATAATAAAGCTTGCTTTTGGGAGGGGTAATTCTATAGTACTTCAAGTGTCGACATAGCAGATGGCGATTGAGCCAGATCCTCTACCATATTATAATTCTATGTTGCCCGAGCACAAGGATTAAATGTTGATTTATGTACTACTCCCTCTGGTGGATTTATTGTTAATTCAAGAATGATGGGTGGCACAACTTCTGACAAAGTTGTTGTCGGACTACTAGGTTGATCTGTAGCCTTGTTGTTGTTCAACATTTGTGGATTCATGTAATCTTTATTTCTCATCGATATCAAAGCATCATTGTGCTGCTTCGAGACAAATAACATAAGCACTTGGGATGGAGAAGCATGATCGATAGCAACCAGATTAGTTTTTGGGTTTTGAAATGGATCAGTCAATACTGCGAAGGTGCTCAAAGTTTTTAAAAATTTCTTGACCTCAGCTTGATGAGGACAATTTTTTGTATAATGGTCCTCATTGAATATGAAACATGGCTGATTAGGTTTCTTCTGCCCAGCAGGGTTTTCAGTAGATTTTTCAGGAGTTGAATCTTCCTATTTCTTCTTTTTGCTTTTCCCTTTCTTCTTGCCCCTTGGTTGCTTCAGTTCTTTGCCTTTGTCTGATGACACATCATTAACCTTTGAGGTAGGAAGTTTTTCATTTGCTTTTTTACTAGAAACTGTAAGGGCTTTACCAGTTTGAGCCTTTGTGATTTGCGTACTTGAGGTACCAATCACGCCATTGCTGGCATGAGAGTCCCTGTTTGATTTAGGAGGTGGACGAACGGAAAATTCTAGTCTAGGAGCATCAGGGATTTTGTCATAGAGCGTGCCAGACTGAGTATAGATCAAGTCTAAATATTGTGCACGAGCAATGACTTGCTCTTCAGTGACAACTCCTCCTTTCGCCACATCTTCAGTAATAGAAGGTAATAATGACTTAATATACCACTCAGTTAGAAGCTTATCAGGAACATAGGTCTTTACCATTCGACAACGACGTCGCCACTCATGAATATGATGAGATATGTCAGTGGCTGTTGTCTCTTTAAAATTGGTAAGGAGTTATGTTCCCGCTTTGTACCTTATGGGTAATTGAAAGTGGGTTAAAAAGGTAGTGGCAAGGGTGCTAAAGTTATCAAATGAAGCTCTAGGCAATTCGATGTACCATTTCGCTGTCAGGCCAGTTAGCGTTCGCTGAAAAAGGCGAAGTCTAATCGAATCATCATTGAGGGTGTTGGATGAACACCACAAATGAAAGGTCATTACGTGATTCGACGAATCTTCACCCGGATTTCCATTGAATTTAGGAATATCTGAGGGAAGTTTATGAGGGATCGCTAGCCACCAAGGGGCGTAAGCAATTGGATCATTCGTTAACCGGTTCAAATCTGGTAATTCCAGAGTTGCTACAAAGGGCAACTGTTGATTTAGGTTTGGCGAAGCATACCCAGGATAAGATGGGATCGCATAAGCAATGGGTCTTTGCATACCAGCATAATGTATATGATGTTGGTAACTTTGATAAGGTTGATGGAGATAACCAGTATAGAATGGTTATTGATAACCGTTTTGAAAATGCGGTTGCCCATTACCTAAAGCGCCTTGTTGCTCAGGTCCTCGGTAAACTTGTTGGAATTGGGGTTGTTGATATTGCACCAGCCATGGTTGTTGGACCATTTTTTGTTGCCCAATACTGGATGATTGACCAAGATGCAGATTCATAACACCTGGTTGAGTCTGAGTCGTTCTGGTTAAGGAAGCACTAATCTGAGATTGTGATGGACCTGCAGAGACAAGAGGCTATTATACTACAACCTGAGTAATTTGAGGTTCACATACAACAGGCTGTGCTTGTACTTGCGACACAGTCACAATAGCAGGTGTAGTGGTAATATTCGACACAGGTTGGGTTGGTTGCATTGAATATACAACCCTTGGTTTTTGAGGCAATATTGGTATCCAACCGCCAGTTATAATTCAAGTTTGACCGGAATTTTGTTGTGAGCTCTCATACGGTTGTTCTCTAGGAGGAAATAATGAAAAAGCATACTGCCCCCCATATGGTGGTAATCTAGTGTTCACGGGATAGATGGGTCTTCGAAGACTGCCCAAATTGAAACTGGTATGCAGGATCAACTTGCTGAGCTTCAACATAAGAAATGCCAGATAGGGTCCAGGAAGAACCAATGGGAACAGACCATGTCAACGAAACAGTCCATGGGTGGACTCCATCTAGTGATTGATAACTAGTTGGGATAGATGGTATACCAGTAAATATCGTAGGAGTGGTAGCAGGAAGTTCTGTTGCGGCTGTATCGAATGAGACAGTCCTAGATTTTGATGGTTGTTCAGACATATTTAGTCTATCCAAAAGATTTCCTAGCGATTCGATAGGAACTTGCGATGAAGGATGATTGTAAGAAATAACTTCAGGAATAGAAGGATATAAGTGGATCCCAGCTCCAAAATGCAATGGAGTACTGGATGGAAGATCCTCTACAACTTCTTCTATAGCAATCAGTCTAGGTGGAAGCGGTAGAACGTTAGGTCTGTAAAATATTTCTGGAGCCGAAGAAGGTATAGTTTCTGCAGCGACAGATACTGGAGGGGTGACACCTTCTGAATTCTAGAACTCAACTCCCAAATGTTTAGGTGAGTGAACTTCAGTTTCTGGATCAGCTCTAGATGGAGTTGTTTTAGGTATCGAGGCATCTACCGTTACACTAGGATCAGTTCTAATGTCCTCTTGTAACTACGGAACTTCTTCTGTAAAGGCAGATGTGCCAAAAATGATCGAAGTAACTGTAGTCTCTGATGATGTTGAAACACAAGTTTCAAATAAACCAAGAGAGGTGGACTCAGTTAAATGAGACCGTTTCACCCTGAATGGTTTTGTTTCTGGAGTCAAAGATGGTTGACTCGCTAGCCTCCACGAACGATGGGGTTTTGATTTACTTTCTTCCACGATTGCAGATTACTTGATCAACTCAAAATTAAAAAAAATGGGAAAATGTTATTCCAAATTAAATGAATTTTATGACACTTTGACACAACTTTTCTTTTTCAATTTTTAAGAGTCGAGAAAAATCTAAAGGTGACTCTAGTCGCCTTCGATTTTTAATGAGCCTGAAGTGACAAGTGCTCAGATGGACCTTTTCTTTTAAAGAGTCGAAAAGGAACAAAAGTGATTACTCTAGAAATCTAGACAGGGGGATTAACAAACCAATCGCAAAACTGCAATATACACCTTGGTGGTAAATTAAAGAGAAATTACCAAGGACTTTACGTACGACAGTCAATCTTCATGAATGTTCTGTTCAGTGCATTGCGATCGATAGGGCGAGAGACACGGCTTCCTAAGGATAAAGGATATCAACCTATTGTGGTCTCCCAATATATACTCGATGATACGGGGAGCACAAGTCCATACTGGCACTTGTGATATCAAAGAGGAGGAATCACCCAACCTTCGATGAAAATGATAGTTACCAGGTTTTACGACGTCGGAATACGTCTCTAGCCTAGACTTCTATATGTTGTGCGTTAGGTTCCAAAGCGTTTTTATGTTCATTGAAGTTTATTTTAGAGTTGATATTTTTTAAGAAGTTTGCCTTTCAAGGTTCACCACGTGATGTAGATGTAAAATTCCTAAATATGCAATCTAAAATGATAAACAGTCGTTTGTTTTCTTTTAGCAATGAAAATCCTAGCTAAGCAAAGAGCACACACTAAATGCACTTTTCCTAAATCATTTTCCGCATGCAATCTAAATGCAAATGCACATGCATGTATTTGTTTTTCCGTTTCCTTAATGTGAGAATGCTAAAAAGGAAAACCAAGTACAGATCTAAACTATTTTCTTCAAAGCAACACTTCAACGATTTCTTTTCAAAACGAAAGGAAGACTAAGACGACACTTTCAATTTCGAATGGAAAACTACTTTTGATGCTTCAAATATTAATAATTCAAATCAAATACAATGGAAAAAGTACAATCGACTACCTAAGAGAGTAATACTTTACGACACTCTTCTTTTTGACTCAAAACGACAATTGCGACACTTCTTTTCATCAAAAACAACAATTCGATTAAGCTACTTTTGACAAAGGAGGACTGTAAATGATGAAAAATACATAAAAAAAAAAAAACCATTCACAAATCCTGATCAATGGAGGTTGAATAATGTGAAGGAAGGAGGCTTCATCAATGATATACTGATCATAAGCAGCAAAACTACTTAATAGAGTTGAAAACAAGGAAGAAAATAACCAAATTCCAGAGAAGGAAACAGTATCAATCAGTCATCGCACTTGTCCTTAAGGGAAATAGGGATGCATCTCACCTGCAACACACAGGAAGTGCGATGCATCCAGGCTGCCAGTTACAGATAGTTCGATGGACCAGGGAACGAAACTGAGGTTGGCTTTTGCTCAAAATTTACAGCTAAGTTCACTGATTTAGGCTGAGCTATGATAGACAGTAAAAACAATGTATAGGGGTATGATATTATGAGGTTACTACCTCAAGCGCACTTAGGATGTTTGCAAGTCAGATGTTCATTTCATAAACCAACCCGGAGATTGATTGAAGCAGCATTGATCTACTTTGCACTTGCATAGCAAGAGAAGTTCAAAGGCTAGCTGGCTTAACTTCAGGCTTCGTCTGTAGTTTATAAAGCAAACAATAGTAACAAACAAACAAACTATTCGGTCCACAGCAGAGTTGCCATTTTGTTTCTAGGAAAACTAGTGTCTTTTTGATCTACTAGTCCCACTAAGATGGGTAGTTATCTTAAAAACAAACAATTCAAAGTGCTTCAAGATTTCCTTTATGTATGATAGATAAGAGAGAAGCAGAGAGCACCAACCTGTATCTTCTGCTTGGCTCCTTGCTTGTTTCCTCTCTCCCCTGATAGAGCTTGCCTCTTCTCCTACTTGTCTTGCTTTAGATAATACCTGTAGAGGCAAAGCAACAAAACATTAGCAAAGCATCTTGATCTATGATATCATAAACAATGCAGAATCAGAAATACATTAACCATACAATTGCATCTACAAATAACAAGATTCACAAATACACGATTATATGGAGGAAAACTCAAAGAAATTTATTAATAATAGAAGTAGAAGAGAGGATTACAACCCAGCTGTCTGATCCAACATCATCCTCCCAGCGTGAAAGCCCTCTTCACCTCGTGAAAAGCAAGATCACCCAACAATACAATGTTTTTCTCAAAGAGAAACCAACAACACTTCCTTACAAATTACAAAATTCTAGCCTCCTCGATCTCTCAGATGAGGGATCCATTTATAGATATTTGCAGAGGGGTGAGTCAGCTTTTGTGTTTTTTATTAGTGTCATTTCACTGATAGTTCTTGGTTCCACTTGGAGATTTCATGATCTCTTACTCATCTTTGGGCAAATTCAGAGAGGCAAGTGTCATATGAGAAGTTTCTAGAAGATTCTTTGGGTTTCCACTTAGCAAATTGTCTCTGCCATTTGTCTACTCTTTCCCATCGCACCCCACAGAAGGCTCTTTCAGTATGCATCGCACCTGGCTAGTGTAGCAGCCAATATGCATCGCACCCTAAGCATGGAGCAGTCTATATGGTCCAATTTTGGCCAGTTCTGAGTGGTTTTTTAGGTGGAACTTCTGGGAAATGATGTAATCAGTCGACCATGATCCTTTAGGGTGTGAAACAACACTTTTAGGGGTTTAAGAGCCCTTGGTTTATCAAGATATGTGATTAGGGTTGTGTTGAAGGCCCCGAAAATCGGGTCTACAACAAGGGGGATACCCGCCCGGTCCGGACCTTGGTTGGCAGCTCCTTATCCGTTTGGTATAGCTGGTCTGACTAGGGATATGGGACCATTTTCCCAGTTCAGTGTGTGTGTGTGAGAAACATGGGTATTTCTGTTCAAAATGGAATACTTCTATCCTAATTCTAATCTAATGTTATGCTATTGTATTCTAATAAACAGAAACATCAAAATTTATGCTAACCCGGGGTGTGATTTTTCTTCTATGTGATCTAAAAAGATTTCATACAATAACAGGTAATAAAGATCATTCAGCTATTATAAGAAAATAATTCAATAAAGATGAACTACTTCGTATAAGAAGTTAGAGGAAACAGTTGTGAAAACCTATCGCATAAATGAGCTATTCATACACTAAGCATAAATAAATAGTTATCACCGTACAAAAGTGCCAAATGATAACTGAGGCATCCACGTTATAATATATAAACAACTGAAAACTGAACATCACTTTAACGCATAAGCAAAAATGGTTAAGAGATAAAAGTACCATTTATAACTAGTCCTACTCATGAGCTTCAAGCGACAATTGATTTATCTCTCCCTGATTTAAAATCACTAAGAGTACAGAAGTGCAACATCAGTAGCAAAATATCAAATGCAACATACCAAATAAACCTTGTTCCATTCATTCATCAAAAACCTCCTCGGAGGGTGCAAAAGTGCATGTTCTGAGGACAAGTTTTTGATAAATTTATGGACCCTTCTCTAAATGCATGAGAAGGGTTTAAATACTACTAACTAAATAACTTATTTACAGAAATTCAAGATTCGGTTTAAATGGCCGTCCTTTTTCTAAGCAAAACTATTTCTAAAATTAAATCTAATATCTAGCTATTTCTAAATTTGCTCCTTAATGTCGCAACCATTCAGTATTTGCCTGAGTAGAGTCGGTTGACTGTCTTCTGCCTTTGGTTGAGTTAAGAAAACATAATTGGCAAGAGCTAGCACTATCTTCTCAGCAAAATTGATGATATACTTGAGAGTCATCCAATGACTATGTGGCTTTACCATGTATGCCTAGTAATAATCCCATTTCAACTTGGTTAACCCTTGAATTGCTCCTGCTTTTTCTTTAGCTTTCTGTTTCCAGTTTGTTTCTATCGTTGCTTTCTTGCAATTTTCGGGGCTTGCAGGTGACTGAGTAATTAGAAGCCTTCCTTTTCGAGCAAGTTTTATTAGCGATGCAACTGCCTCTATTTCTTGATCCAGGCTGTCCTGATGCATTTTTCACCTCTTGCACCTTTTTCTCTTATCGGGTATAAAGCTCAAAATTTGTAAAAATAGTGATTTTGTGAGCTCTTGACCCTGAGCATTAAACTGTCTGTTTCTGGTATTAGCATCATTCAGTACCCATTCAACCATGGCTGTATATGAGAAATCTGTGATGGATGCCTCAGAAGAGTTATGCGGCTCTTTCTCTTCCTTAAGTAGATTAGGTGTGCCTTCCCAAATGGACATTGGAGTACTACCTTTCCTCCTCATAGTTTCCTGCATACTGCCTTGTATAATGCTTTGTCCTTCGTTCCTGCAGTTTACAAATGAGATGGAAGTAATGATAAAAAAAATGACAAGAAAACTTTAAATGCCGAAGATATGCAAAACACACCACTTTACGTGAACTAGTTCTTCGAAAAACACAACACCATACTTCATTAACAACTGGCAATAACTCATTAATTCGCATTAAAGTGCATGACCAGTTCTTGGCCTAAAAAAAAATTTCTCGAATAATGAGCCAGAACCAACTGCGATGGAGAGGTCTTGCGATTTTGCTTTGCGATATCGCAGATCACTGCATCACATTATCACAATTTCATCGTGTTGTTCTATCGCAAGGTTACTTGGTCGCAATATCGCAATATCGCAGTATCGCAATATCACAAATCGCTTAATCGTTTGGTCGCAATATCGCAATATCGTAGATCGCTTAATCGTTATAATCATTAGGTGTAATTTATGCGATTTTTGCGATGTGCGATATGCGATATCGCATATCGGTGATTTTAAGGTTTTTCAATGTGAGTGTTTCTTAATGCATGCGATGCGATGGAGTTTCACGTTGCAATCTTGCGTTTTTTATCATTTTGGCTCATTTAGAAGGTACCGTATCATTCTTTGCGCGATGCAATATCTCTTAAGGAGTGAATTTACTTTTTTCATCATGAAACTTAAGCTTTTTAAATTCTTCAAAGGTATTTTCCTAAGTCCATGATGTTGTAAGTTTCATCTAAAAGGAAATATAAACACTAATTGATTTTTTTAAATTTTTCACTAAGGGTCCCCACTTATTTAGTATTAGCAATAACACTTCATAAGGAGGGGGGTTGTTGGTGGCCACAACAATTGGCGGTTCACTTGGAAGAACCAGTTATCTCTGTGTTTCTATTGAATTTTTTCAACTTCCAAAACAGAAATTTTTTTAGAAAATTAAACTTTATTATGGAAAGATAAAGTACATTATGCTCTAACCTGTCAAGGACATTTTGTTTCAGCTATTTTCAACTTTGATTATTTGCTCCCTCAAGTTAGTCCTTGTATTTACATCAGTCATTACTTGGTCTGTAAAGATAAAACAAAGTCTTCTCTGTAAACCAGTTTAAAATATGCCCATTTGTCGTAGGTAGAGCCTCTGCTGCCAGCAGGCGTTTATAGCCTTGACAGGGTTACCTGTTACCCAGTAATGATCCTGTATCCTACTTAAAGAAACCTACAATTCTCAAAGAAGAATCCATATCCACACTTTTTGTTTTGATTTTCTTTTTATTCTTAAAGAATAATGTCTTGGTTTGATAGCAAAATTATGACACAGTCATTCACTTGATTTATAACTTTGCTTAGCAAGATGGCTCGTGATGAGACCCCTTTCCTCTTGATTGTAACAATCTTGAGTCATTGCCCTGTTGTGGTATGCAATATTTGGAAAAGTCAGCAAGTTATAATATCCATGATTATGATAAGCCGGCTCATGATGAGACCTCTTATTCTTCAAGATGAACTATATCCTTGGATTGTTCATCTGAACGATATGATTTCCTTGGCAGGGAGGAAGTCATTGTTTCTTTTAGATGGCTCTAGACGACAATGATAGAGTTTTTGGAAGTAGCTGTTCTACAGAGAATCTTTATTTTGTTATTGATACCTTTCATTGCACTGATATAAAACAATTTCTTCACTAAAAGGTTCTTTTCATCAAGTTTTATGAAGTTGAAACTAGTGTCATATCTGGGTTAGAGTCTTTAATTGTATCTTTCAATAGTAAAGATCAATTTTCCAAAATATTTTCTATTTATACAAGCGAAAAATCAAAATCTGAAAGAGAGTTGATGTCTTTTTCATAAATGCCTAATGTAAGCAATCACAACTGGTTTTATTCAATGAAAAAGAAAGAAAAACCATTACTCTACAAAAATAGAAGAATAATCTTCTATGGAAAATATTTCTTAAGAATTTGTCCATTGACAGGCAAAGAATCTCTTTTACCTGCTAAATCCTGTAAAACAAATGTCGATGGACCTACGACTTCTACAATTTGAAAAGGACCAAGCCACATTCTTTGAAATTTTGTATGTTTCCCCTTTTCTTCATGTGCCTTGTCCCATTTTAAAACAAAGTCTCCCATTTGAAAATCTTTTCTGGTCATTATATCTGAATCAAAAGAGGATTTTACTAGTGCTTGATGATGAGCATGCGTTTTCTTAGCTTGTTCTCACTGTTCTTCTAATTTTATTATTTCCATTTGTCTTAGGTGTAACGGTGAAGTTGGTACTTCATCAATGTATTGAACTAGAGACAAAAAAGGAATTGCTAGATGAGTAGGAAGAACCACTTCTCTCCCATAAACTAAATTAAAGGGAGAAGTGCCGATGGAAGCTTTTTTCATTATTCGGTCTGCCCATAAAGCGTATATTAAGGATTTATGCCAATTCTTATGATTTTGGTCTACTGTTCTTTTGATAATCCTGATTAGGTTTTTATTCGTAGACTTGACTAATCCATTGCCCCGTGGATAATAATTGGTCGAATATTTAAGTTTGAATACTCTCTTAAGTGCAAATTCAGTCATTGCATTTCCAGAAAAGTATGATGCATTATCGAACATTAAAGCGGAAGGTAATCCAAACCTGGTGATTATAAATTGATCTATGAACTCAATGATATTTTCAGCATTAGCCGTCTTGAGTGGAACTTCTTCTACCCACTTAGTAAAATAATCTGTTGTTGTAAGGATATATCTATGCTGCTTGGAAGAGTGAGGAACGATCTCACCTATTATGTCCAATCCCCACTGACTGAAAGGTTGATCGATGTTGACTAGTTGTAGTGGTAGGGATGGCTTCTTTTGTCTTCCAGCAGTAGTTTGGCAGACTTGACATTTCCTCACGTAACTGTGCGACTCTTTGAATAACATGGGCTAGTAGTATCCTGCGCGTAAGATTTTATGTGCAGTAGCATCTCCAATGTAGTGTCCGCCTACTGGCCCATCGTGGAGTTCCTACAAAACTTTATCAGCTTCAGATTTCTCAAGACATCTAAGTAGAACTGAATCGTAATTCATTCTAAAAAGAATATCATTAATGAGTTGATATTGTTTGGCTTTCAACCTTAGAGCTCTTTTCTTAGTATAATCGAGGTATGAAGGAGCATATCCATTCTTAAGATAATAAATGATATCAGCGTATAATGATTCTTCATCATTTAGGCTTACCTCACACACTTGTACCTCTACAGATGGAATTTTAGAGATTTGTGACGCTCTAGCCAGCATTTTACAAAAGCCTTGACCTCTTACAATGTTTGCTGGTTTAATTTCTATGTCATACTCTTGTAAGGCAGTTACCCAATTGGCCATCTTCTCACCCACATCCTTCTGTACTAGAAGATTCCTTACCGCTGGAAACGGTACTATGATTTTAGTATGGGTTTTGAGTAGAAAAGGTATGAAGTATTTGATTGCTTTGAAAACAACATAAGCCTGTTTGTCCACATCTGAGTAATTTAATTCAGCACCCTGCAAATTCGAACTGAAAAAAGAGATTGGTGCTTCCGTCTTTTCTTGATTCTTTTGAGTGAGTATCGCGGCATATGACTTATCTGAGGAAAATGTGTATAAAATAAAAGGCTCTGAGAAAATCGGAGTTTCTAAAGATGGAGCATTTATAATAGCCTGTTTGATCAGGTTGAACGCTTCATGTTCGTCTTGGCCGCATTTAAAATTAGAGTTCTTTTTTATCATGGTTTGTAAAGGAGATACGATTCGTGAAAAATCTGGAACAAATCTCTTTACAAAATTGATTTGACCAAGGAAATATTGCATAGCTTTTTTGTTATGTGGTAGAGATATTTCAGAAATTTCTTTGATTCTATCAGAGTCGATGTGAATTCCAGATTTTGACACTATGAATCCTAGAAGTTTCCCTTCACTTAATGCGAAAAAAAAATTCTTTGGGTTAAGTGAAATTTCGTACCTTAAACATCGTTGGAAGATTTGTTTCAAGTCTTTGAGATGGTCGCTTCGTTTCTTGGAGTACACGATTATATCATCCAAATAAATTACTACATATTTGTTGACTAAACCTTTAAATGCAATGTCCATGGCTCTTTGGAATGTGGCACCAGCATTAATCAAACCAAATGGCATCTTTCGATATGCATATGTGCCCCATTTAGTTCTGAATGTGGTTTTCAATTGATCATCAGGATGTACCAGAACTTGATTGTATCCCAAAAATCCATCCAGGAAGCACATTAATTCTGAGCCTACCACTGCCTGCAATATCTGCTCCATAAGTGGTAAAGGAAAGTTGTCTTTTTGACAGGCTTCGTTAAGATTGCGAAAGTCGATGTAAATTCTAATATCTCTGTTTTTCTTCCTAATAGGTACCATATTGGAGACCCATTTAGAATGTCTGACGAGAAATATTCTCTTGGATTTCAACAACTTATTGAGTTCGGTTTCTATCTGATCTTCTAAGTTGGGATGAATTTTTCTCAATTTTTGTTGAATAGGTTTCTCATTATCGGTCATTGGAATGGTATGTTGGATGATAGAAGTGTCGTATGTTTTGAGTTCATCATAGTTCCAAGCAAAAACGTTTTTGTGTTGCCTCAAAAGGTGAAGATATGCTAGTTTTTCTTCAGGGGCTAGGCCAAGGCCTAGATTTATGTTTTGGGGTTTGGCATCAGCTCCTAAGATTACTAATTCGAAATTCAAAGTTGAACTTTGGAGCTTCGAATTGGTAGACCTTTTAAACCGATCTTTCAAATCGTACAGGTCTTCTAACTTGACCACTGATTTAGGTATAACATTGTTAGTGCTATCTTGTTGTAATTGTCGGTCATGTTGATCTTCGTCAATTATTTGGTTGGAGTAGGATCCTTCAGAAGTAAGGAAATTTACGATATTAGGATCGTCGTTGAATATTCTCCAATTCGTGATGTTGTCAGGAATAGAAGGTCTAAAGATTAATTCTATTGAAAATCTATCTGGACTAAAATCTTATGAAGGAATGAGCTTAGAAGCTACGTTAGCTAAAAGGTTAGTGCTTGCATTCTGGAGTCTGGGAATTGATGAAATATTGAATGCTATAAAATGCTCAGTCAAATCTTGAACTAAAGATTGATAATGTTTTAAATGACTTGATAAGCAATGTATAGTATTCCGTACCTGTCTGACTACAATTTCAGAGTCTCCGAAAACTTGGAGGTACTTTATGTCTAGCCTGATTGCTTTGTACAAACCTTGGACTAAAGCCTCATACTCTGCTGTATTGTTGGTACAATCAAATTCAAGCTTGCATGTTAACATGATTTTATCTCCTTCTGGACTAATTAGCACGCATCGCGCTCCTGCTCCTTCGTTAGATTTAGAACCATCAAAAAATAATTTCCAAAACAAAGATTTATTTACAGGTTTATATAAAAAATTGATACATATTGAACTGTTTGTTTGAGAAAATTTTTTGACTTGGGAAAAAACAAAATGTTCCAAATAGGGTGATGTATGAGCATTGAAATTGCCAAGAAAAGAATCCACTGAGTAATTGCCAATTATGCTACTGTTATATGCTATTGGTTCATTTTCCCCCTCTAATTCCGTTACTATGTACTTCTGATGTAATTCTCGTTCAACTTTTATTTGATTTGGCTTACCATTGTAAGGAAGCCACATATGCAACCAGTCAGTTGCGAAGTATCCATGCAGTTTTTCTGACCAATCCCTGCTAAGAATTAAGCCATAAAATTCAGGGATATCAGCGACTAAAATGTCAATAACTTGACATACCTTCGGGTTGGATGACAGCCGTATGGTTACTTGATTTAGTTCGCCAATGACTTCAACTTGAGATTGATCCAGCTGAACTATGCGAACAGCGGATTTCTGTGGTTGAACGTTTAATTTGGTGCATATGGATTTTGGTAAAATATTCGATGAAGCACCTGAATCCACTAAACAATTATGTACATTTTTGTTAAAAATTTCATAAGTAAGGAGAAAAGGGGGAGTATGAGATCTCGATATTCCTCCAATTAACACGATGTCGTTTGGATCAATCTTGTTAGTCGCATTAGTTGGAGGTCTTCCCATGTTCTGAGAAGCTTGAGAAATTACAGCGGCAGGCAAAGGTGCAACTGGCACAACATGTATTTGTTTCATCATTATCTTTCGTTGATGCTTTAGCTTGCTCAATTTGTACAGAATAACATTTGCCCTAGTCTTTTTCATGTCTTCTATAATATTTTACTCCATTTCATCCGAAACGATCAACGTTTTAGATGGAGTAGGTGAATCGGTTTGGACTGGGCTAGTCTGAGTCGCTTTAGATGTCATCTTCTTTGTTGCGACTTTATCCTTGGTTGCGGAGCTTGCGCTCTTTGGTTTTGGGGTAGCTTGGGGAGGATCAAGCTGATTTCTACTTCGTGTGTTCACTGGGAATACTTCTTGATCTTCCTCTTGTGGGAGGATGAAATCCCACATTCCTTGTAATTCTACAACTTCTTCATCATTGGTTTGCCCTTCAGTGGCAATTTCCTCTTCCTCTTCTTCGGATTCAACACTTGTTATAGCATTGGGCGGTCTTGGATCCGTTGATGGGCCTCTTTTAAAAGCTCTATAAGGATTTTTTGAAGAAGTCTCTGCTACTTGCTTTTTTATGTCAACCATTTCATTGGACATGGTCTTCAGAACTTTTTGCAATCCCTCCAAATCGGATGGATCTTTTGCTTGTTTCTTCTTGGACTCTTCTTTGAAGGTGGCCTTCTTTGATTTACGTTCTTCTATCACGAATTTCTTCTCTAAGGCTATTATACGTTTCTCTATTGCTATAGCTTCTTTCATGTTTTCGGCTAGGGTTGTTTTATTCGCTCTGTCCATGAAAATTGCTATGTTTGATGGCAATGCAATAATATACCATTCACATCGCACTTCCTCACTGGGCTGGGAAGCAGTAGGAATTTTGTTTAGAATTTTATTGAAATGTAGATTGAAATCCTTGACAGGCTCTCTAGATTCTGCCCTAAGGTTGGATAGGTCGTTGATTAACATTGCCGTAGACCTGTCATCACCAAACTTGGTTAGGAATTGGTCTTGGAAGATGTCCCAACTGGTAATAGATCCAGAGGGTAATGAGAAATACCATGATCTGGTTGTTCCTTGTAGAGTATAAGGAAACAGTCGAACAACATCGTCTTCATTATGAACCCCATTGAGGTTAATGGATAGTATAAAGTTGTTTATGTGCTCTTCTGCTAGCATGCCTGCCTTGGGATTGAAATTAGGCAGCCATTTCTCAGGATGGGCCGGTATTTGACTCAAGGGTGCAGGCATTAAGACTGCCCCAGGATTGTTCCATGGAGACTGGGCCATCGCTGAACTGTGAACAGGGGGATTTCTAGAAGATGATCCCTGTGGTTGGGAAGATGAGGTTATTATGATCGCAGATGATTGAGGAGGAGTTGTAGGGATTCTGCTGGGTGGATTGATAATGGTCTGGAGTGGAGGAGTAAATGGTTGAATTCACGGTGGAGAGGTTGAGATGGATGATGTTGATGAAAGAGTCTCGCTGTCGGACCCTTTAGGTGACTTCCTTACTCTTTTCCTTTGGGGAAGTTGTAATTCGGTTGGCTGAATACCAAACTTTTCGCTCTTTAATCTGGTCAGGGGATGAGCAGGATTATACTGCGAAGTCACGCTGCCCTGAGACTTATCAGATCTTTGAGGGGAAATGGAAAATTGCTGAAGTTTGTGAATCAGAGATTCAAGTTCAGGAGGTTCAATAACAGATTGTTCTGAAAAGTCAGGATTTGTGGCAGCGGTTGATACCCTGGCGACTTCTAATTCAAGATTTAGGTGTAATGGAGAAGTCGGAGGAGATGGTGAGGGCGATTTAATCTCAGAATGGTATTGTGATTTGGATTTACTTGCCATTCATATTTCAGGCCCTCCTTCTAGCGCCAAATATGTTGAGGGCCCCGAAAATCGGGTCCACAACAAAGGGGATATCCGCCCAGTCCGGACCTTGTTTGGCAGCTCCTTATCCATTTGGTATAGCAGGTCCGACTGGGGATATGGGACCAGTTTCCCAATTCAGTGTGTGTGTGTGTGAGAAAGATGGGTATTTCTGTTCTAAATGGAATACTTCTATTCTATTTCTAATCTAATGCTACACTATTGTATTCTAATAAACAGAAAGACATCAAAATTTATGCTAACCCAGGGTGTGATCTTTCTTCTATGCGATCTAGAAAGATTTCAAACAATAACTGGTAATAAAGATCATTCAACTATTATAAGAAAGGAATTCAATAAAGATGAACTACTTCGTGTAAGAAGTTAGACAACAGTTGTGAAAAACTTATCGCATAAATGAGCTATACATACACTAAAACACAAATAAATAGTTATCACCGTACAAAAGTGCCAAATGATAACTCAGGCATCCATGCTGTAACATATAAATAACTGAAAACTGAATATCACTTTAACGCATAAGCAGAAATGGTTAAGAGATAAAAGTACCATTTATAACTAGTCCTACTCATGAGCTTCAAGTGACAATTGATTTATCTCTCCTTGATTTAACATCTACTAAGAGTACAAAAGTGCAACATCAGTAGCAGATATCAAATGAAAATATCAAATAAACCCTATTCCATTCATTCACCAAAACCTCCTCCGAGGGTGCAAAAGTGCATGTTCTGAGGACAAGTTTCTGATAAATTTCTGGACCCTTCTCTAAATGCATGAGAAGGGTTTAAATACTACTAACTAAATGACTTATTTACAGAAATTGAGGATTCGGTTTAAATGACCGTCCTCTTTCTAAGAAAAACTATTTCTAAAACTAAATATACTTCTAACTATTTCTAAATTTACTCCTTAATATCGCAAGAAGTCAGTATTTTCCTGAGTGGAGTCGGCTAACTGTCTCCCGTCTTTGGTTGAGTTAAGAAAATAGAATCGGGAAGAGCTGGCATTATCTTCTCAGTAAAATGAATGATATACTTGAGAGTCATCCAATGAATGTGTGGCATTATCATGTATGCCTGGTAATAATCCCATTTCAACTTGGTTAACCCTTGGACTGCTTCTGCGTTTCCTTTAGTTTTCTGATTCCAATTTGCACTTATCGCTATTTTCTTGCAATTTTCGGGGCTTGCAGGTAACTGAGTAATTAGGCGCCTTCATTTTCGAGCAAGTTTTCTTAGCGATGCGCGATTAGCACTGGAAACTGCCTCTGTTTCTTGATCCGAGCTTCCCTGATGTGTTTTTTGCCTCTTGCGCCTTTTTCTCTTGTCGGATATAAAGCTCAGAATTTGTAAAAATAGTGATTCCGTACGCTCTTTACCCTGAGCATTAAACTGTTTGTTTCTGGTATCAGCATCATTCAGTACCCATTCAACCCTGACTGTGTATGAGAAATCTATGATGGATGCCTTAGAAGGGTTCTACAGCTCTTTCTCTACCTTGAGTGGATTAAGTGTGCCTTCCGAAAAGGACATTGGAGTACTGCCTTTCCTCCTCATAGTTTCTTGCATACTGCCTTGCATAACGCTTCGTTCTTTGTCCCTGCAGTTTACAATTGAGGTGGAAATAATGATAAAAACAATGACAAGAAAACTTTAAATGCCGAAAATATGCAAAACATGCCACCTTACGTGAACTAGTTCTTCGAACAACTCAACACTATACTTCATTAACAACTGGCAACAATTCATTGATTCACATTAAAGTATATGACTAGTTTTTGTCCTAAAACATTTTTCGAATAATGAGCCCAGAACCAACTGCGATTAAGAGGTTGTGCGATCTTGCCTTGCGATATCGCAAATTTCTATATCGCAATATCACAATTTCATTGTGGTTGTTCTATCGCAAGTTTGCTTGGTTGCGGTATCTCAGCATCGCAATATCGCAACATCGCAATATCGCAATATCGCAATATCATAGTAATGTTTTATGTGTAATTCATGTGATGTATTTTGCGATGCGCGATGTGCGATATCGCATGTCTGTGATTTTACAGTATTGCAATGTGAGTGTTTATGTGATGCGATGAAGTTTCAAATCACAATCTCTCGTTTTCATATTTTTAACTCATTTAGAAGGTATGCTCTCTTTCTTTGCATGATGCGATCTCTCTTGAGGAGCGAATTTACTTTTTCCGTGATGAAACTTAGGTTTTTCAGACTTTTCAAAGGTATTTTCCTAAGTCAATGATGTTGTAAATTTCTTCTAATAGGAAAAATAATACTAATTGTTTTTTTCAATTTTTCTGAGGGTCCCCACTTATTTAGTACTAGCAATAGCACTTCATAAGGAGGGGGGTTGTTGGTGGCCACAACAAAACCTAAACAAATATCTGAGATATAGACTCCTAAGCAAATCTAGCACAAGTCAAATTTGGAAATGACAAAGGAAGGAGTTAAGGACACTCGAAATGTTGAAATCATTCCTATTACACCCACTTCAGAAATTGTTTTGAGAGTTGAAGAAATACCTCCACTAGATGTATTTTATATTCCCACCCAAAAAGTTTTAGTCAAGAGACAGAGGAAGAAAATAAATCTAGATGTTGTAACTACTACGACTTCTGAATATGAACCAATGGACATCGTTTGGAAGGAATCGCCAATGGACCCATCTGAAAATCTCACAAAATTGTTACAATACACAGGAGCCTATGCCACAACAACTATTGACAAAGTGATAGAGGTCCAAATGCTACTTAAGGAAAAAGAACAAAGAATTTTGTTGTTAGAACAACAATTAGCTTAGGAAAAATCTAATCAACAAGTGGAATTACAAGTAGCCCAGCTCCAATAGGAATTTCAACAAATGTGAATCCAACATCAGGCCAACCTAGCAAAAAGAGATGCGTGGATACAATTGTTGGAAATAATACTGAGAGGGGGGGGGGGGGGGGGGTGAATCAGTATTATCAAATCAATATAACTTTTTCATTTCCATATTAAGATTTATATATGCTACTTCAGTTAAGGAAAACCGCGTGTATACGCAACTGTGTGTAATGCAACAAGCGTATGTCAAGTAAACTTATGTTTCAGTTAGTTGATCCTTAATGAGTGGATCAGAACATTATTAACCATATGAAGAGTAAACAGGAGCAGTAAAATAGAATAGGTAATCACACACAAGAAGCACACATGAACACCATGATGTAAGGTGGAAACCATATGTGGGTGAAAACCACCTGCTGCAAGTCATCTCAATCCTTTTTAATAAGAAACTTATTTTACAATAGTTCTGTACTGGTGCAGTCTTATACCAGTACACAGGATTCTACCTGCAGAAGGCTACAACCTTCTCTCGTTCTCCAGAATCTCCTGGAATGGAGCTACAACCCCCTTAGCTCTTGTACTAGCCAATCCATTTACGAGTACGTAGGTGCCGTCCTACTGAAATGATCCAACCTTTACTCGTTTTCCAGCTACTACTGGAAGGGAGCTACCACCCTCTTAGCTCTTGTACTAGCTAATGTACTAGTACGTAGGTGCTGGCCTACAATCTTCTCTCATCCTCCAGGGACCACATTTCATACATTTTCAGACTGGATACTCCTGAAGCACAACACCAATAATCTGAAGACCACGTTTCATCCAATTTTCATGCTAGACCCATTAATATCATTGAAGCGCACAATCAATCAATCATCAATCTCTGAATCACCCAATACTGAAACATTGAAATCCTGTCAACAAAATTCAGTCACCAGAACACAAAGCAGAACACTGAACTCTGCAACAATATTTAGAATCAACTATATCGTCAAGAATCATGCATTAGAGTGCATACGCTATTTGGAAGTGTCGAACCAGCGTGTATACGGAACTTCACCAAAGTGAACCAATGTATATGTCATTAATTACTTACTTATCACTTCGCTGCACTTCCTGACTTCAGACATACCTAGATCATTACATATACAAGGAGAATACATAAGTTATCAACCAGATCTAGTCCATCAGATCACATAAAGATAAGTCATTATGATCCTAATCCATTATAGATCTCATCCATCAACACTGAGGCTAAACACAATCAACTAAACTGAGTATGCAAAATATAGACACCAGTAAACAGTCATCATAACTCATCAACAACCAGAACCACCTGTAACTTTAAACATCATAGCTCATATGGTATACACTACTTAGATGTATCTAACATGTGTATGTACGCACTTTTATCAAGGTTAATCAGCGTATACTTCTATAAATATTCATTCATGATTTGCAGCTATTTCATACTTAAGTTAAACTCAGATCAGAACATTACATGCGTCGGTATACAGATCTAGAATAAGCATAATCAAACCATATAGAGATGATTCATTCTAAACCATTTAATCCCGATCTATCCTTAGATCTTGTTCTCCATCAACCGGTGAGATTCCTCCTTAGCTCAGATCAAGAAAAACACCATTAACCCATAACCTACATACTGGATCATATACTTCATTAGATATTCAAGACTTTCTCAATGCCTTTGCCTAATGATCTTCTTCTCCTTTTATAGTCTTGGGCCTTACTCAATACCATGGTCAAAAACCATTGAAAACCAATAATAGGGACCCAATACCTGGGTTCAACACTTCGGACGGAATACCAAGGACCAAAACCATAGGTCTAAATACCACGGACCCAAAAATAAGCTTTCCAACATGTACGCGCTTTTTTGTGCATGAAAGTGCGTGCATATGCATATGCGACTTTTGATCAGAAATCCTGCATGTATAAGTGTCTTTGTATATAGTGAACCTACATGTATACCCTACTTGGTATATAGAGAACCTGCGTATATACACGACTTGGTACATAGTGAACCTGTGTATAACCTCCGGGTATACCCTACTTGGTATATAGTGAACCTGCGTATATACTCTTCTTTCTTCATTCTTTGTAGTCTGATCATCAACTCTTTACTACTGACCTACTGCACTATGATTTGTCATCTGTGTGAGTTGCCATCAAGGACTACACTTGTATCATAATGCCAACAATCTCCCCCTTTGGACTTGATGGCAACAACACCAAATCACTCTCCCCCTTTGACATCAAGGGCAAAGGGTGGACCAAGATATTCTCTTTCCTTGATAAACATTCCACTGTCGATACTCCCCCTGGGTACCTGCTGAAATCTCTGAATGAGCTCCCCCTTTGTATATGCCAAGGTGTACCAATCTATCCATGCTCCCTTTGAGTACATGCTAAAATCTATGTTCTGCTGAAGTGTGTTGTTCATGCTCCCCTTAACTGTAAGCAAGGTCTGCAAAAAGATGTTCTACAAAAAGAACATGACTCTATCATAAATGACCTTCCTATCACCAAAGACTCATACATACATCCATCTCCCAACCAAGTGGGGATACACCAGATACCAATTGTTTATACATGACTGAAATATTACATCATCCTTCCCATGCATAGTGGGGGTACAAATTACAACATATGACCAAAAGGGATTCATCAAATGACTACAATAGATAGAGACAAACTATTACGTCATGAGTCTTGATATGACCTTTACATGACATTTATAACAGAGACCAAACATATAAATAAGATCATGATAGTCATCAGCAACTATCATACAATATGTATGATCTGCTCCATAAGCATCTGTCAACAACAACCTGTATATGTTCATTAGTGTATAAGTCATCAAGGTATGTCCGCATCAACTCATCCTTTTGAACAGAAGTCTGCATATGGCATACAAAATTATTCACATTATATCATATGTGAAAAACACCATAACCATCTCATCAACATCGAGATCTACATGATCCAAGTATCATCACTTGGGAACATCTGCATCAATCAACATATGTAAGTATCAACCTATCATCATATAGGTAAGAACTCATCATCATCATGTCTCCAACAATGCAAATTTGAGTAATCATCCATGTATCCAACATAATGTATATAGCACTATGTATCTTGAGCTCAAGATCATTTGTCAAGACTTCTTGATATCATCAATAGCAACAATCCTCATCCACATGAGCGCCAAGAACTATAGGAATCCTGCATCATAACTATATTATATGATCTTTATTCATATGATGACAGCAGCATATGAGTGACTCATCATCAAGTAATGAAGATGTGTATTCAAGCTTTGTACTTCTCCTTATCCTTATGAAGATCACCATGTAAGCACCATATATGCATCATCAGCGAATCAACCACAAATTTGATCTGAACGTCAATTATGTAACCCCAAGAATCATATGAGATTTTGTCATGGACAACTCATAATCATAACATAGAAAGATATATCATTTAGCCATATAAGCATCATCATCAAGGACTACTAATCATAATGCCAACAATGCATTATTAAAAGCATATGCCCCCCCTGAACCTGTGCCATCTTGCTTATTGTCAGATCTGATCATGCATATATCAACAAGAAGTATCAAGGCATCATAATCATTAATTTAGGATCAAAACACTTTTAAACATCTTACAAGTGTCAAGACATTTCCACACATCATCAACAGATTGTAACCATTATCAAATAGAGAAAATAATGGACTGAGTCATATCAGACCCTTTTTCCTAAGCCTGTCCCTACTGCTTTTCCTCAAACCAACATATACGCGACTGTTCAGTAACTAACTTGTGTATATACATGAATTCCCTTTATGAAACTTGCGTATGAGATTTAGGACACTAAATTTTTACATTTTCAGCTCCCCCTGAGTCTATTATGTCTGTATATTGTGTTGTGCCACATCTTTCTGACTGTACTTCCTTCTTCTTCCATATCTTCAAGTGTGATGATGTTTTCTCCTTTTGGTATGGTGCCCGTACTTTGTTCCTACATTCCCTTGCTATATGTCCAAGCTTGTTACATGCATAACATCTTACATGTTTCATATTCCTTCTATAGCAATCAACAGCTCTATGACCAAACATATTGCAAGCAAAGCAATATCCCTTAAAGTACCTGGAACGTGATGATCTTTCTGTGTGATGGTCTTAAACCATTCTTCTTCTGCATCTGGCTGCAACATGTCCAAGATTATGACATACATAACATTAAACATTATTCATCGTAGGAAATAACCGACTATCACTTCCATAGTTAGGAGTAAAATATTTTCTTTGAAGAATTTCTTTCCTTGGTTGTTGATGAGATTGACCTTTCATCTCCTTGTTGAGCATTTCAAATTTTGCATCAGAGTTCCTTGTCTTACTTTCTTAACTAGATTCTCCTTCAATAGATTCATGAAAACCAAGACTAGTTTTGATAGCAGGAGACCTTTGACTACTAAGAATACCATCCAAGATCTTAGTGCTATCTTGAAATCGTAAGTGCTTATCCTTTTCTTCTAAGTTATCTTTTAGAATATTTACCTCAACCTCAAGTTGCTCTTCCTTTTCAAGATACTGCTTCTTCATGTTTTCTTCAGCTTTTCTTCCTTCTTCCAACTGATGTCTTAGTTCCAAAACTTCGTTTTCTTGTTTTTCAAGAGCTTGGAGTAGTTCTTTATTTTGTTTATTTGATTCTTCAAGATCTTCCTTTAGCGAGAGGATCGTAGCTTCAAGAGTTTCATAGTAACTGGATCTATCTCTAAGTTTCTTGATTGTTGTGCTCCTTTCATTGACTACATTTCTTAATGATGTCACTTCATCCTGCAACTTTTGACATTGATCTTCCTTGTCCTTGAATAAATTCCTTACCTTGTTTCCTTCCTCTAATTGAGCTTTTAGTTTGGTAGCTTCTTCTTTGAAGGCACATTCCCTTTTGTTCAACAGATCTTGTTGATCTCTAATTTTGTCTATAAGCCTTTTAAATTCTGCCTCTATTTGATATCTTTCTTTCTCACCCATAAGAGAAAATTCAGTTATTTTCACTATCACTTTCATCATCTTCAAATGGATAGATAAGTGTATCACCAGAGGATAACAAATTCATACCTAATAGTTCCTTTGCTTGTTCATCTTTATTCTGTAGAGATTATGAATCTAAAGTGTTTCTTCCACATATTCCCCAATCGATTCTCCCACTGTCATAGTTCTTCTGAGATATCTTCTTCTTAGGCGCTTTCTTCTTAAGCTTCTTTCCCATTGTTCTACGGATCTCCTTCAAGCGATCAAGCTTCTACCAAAGGACCTGCTCTGATACCAATTGTTGGAAATGATACTGAGAGGGGGGGTGAATCAGTATTATCAAATCAATATAACTTTTTCATTTCCATATTAATATTTATATACGCTACTTCAGTTAAGGAAAACCGCGTGTATACGCAACTGTGTGTAATGCAACAAGCGTATATCAAGTAAACTTATGTTTCAGTTAGTTGATCCTTAATGAGTGCATCCGAGCATTATTAACCATATGAATAGTAAACAGGAGTAGTAAAATAGAATAGGTCATCACACACAAGAAGCACACATGAACACCATGATGTAAGGTGGAAACCCAATGTGGGTGAAAACCACCTACTACAAGTCGTCTCAATTCTTTTAATAAGAAACTTCTTTTACAATAGTTCGATACTGGTGTAGTCTTATACCCGTACGTAGGCTTCTACCTACAGAAGGCTACAACCTTCTCTCATTCTCTAGACTCTCCTGGAAGGGAGCTACAACCCCCTTAGCTCTTGTACTAGCCAATCCATTTACTAGTACGTAGGTGCCAACCTACTGAAATGCTCCAACCTTTACTCGTTTTCCAGTTGCTACTGGAAGGGATCTACCACCCCCTTAGCTCTTGTACTAGCTGATGTACTAGTACATAGGCGTTGGCCTACAATCTTCTCTCATCCTCCAAGGACCACATTTCATACATTTTCAGACTGGATACTCCTAAAGCACAACACCAATAATCTGAAGACCACGTTTCATCCAATTTTCATACTAGACCCAATAATATCATTGAAGCACACAATCAATCAATCATCAATCTCTGAATCACCCAATACTGAATCACTGAAATCCTGTCAACAAAATGCAATCAACAGAACACAGAGCAGAACACTAAACTCTGCAACAATATTTAGAATCAACTGTATCATCAAGAATCATGCATCAGAGTGCATACGCTATTTGGAAGTGCCGAACTAGCGTGTATACGGAACTTCACCAAAGTGAAGCAGCGGATATGTCATTAATTACTTACTTATCACTTCGCTGCACTTCTTGACTTCAAACATACCCAGATCATTACATATACAAGGATAATACATAAGTTAGCAACCAGATCTAGTCTATCAGATCACATAAAGATAATTCATTATGATCCTGATCCATTATAGATCTCATCCATCAACATTGAAGCTAAACACAATCAACCAAACTGAGTATATAGAATATAGACACTAGTAAACAGTCATCATAACTCATCAACAACCAAAACCACCTGTAACTTCAAACATCATAGCTCATATGGTATATGCTACTTAGATGTATCTAACCTGTGTATGTACGCGCTTTTATCAAGGTCAATCAACGTATACTTCTGTAAATATTCATTCAATATTTGCAGCTATTTCATACTTAAGTTATACTCAGATTAGAACATTACATGCGTCGATATACAGATCTAGAATAAGCATAATCAAACCATATGGAGATGATTCATTCCAAACCATTTGATCCCGATCTATCCTTAGATCTTGTTCTCCATCAACCAGTGAGATTCCTCCTTAGCTCAGATCAAGCAAAACATCATTAACCCATAACCTGCATATTGGATCATATGCTTCATTAGATATTCAAGACTTTCTTAATTCATTTGCCTAATGATCTTCTTCTCCTTTTATAGTCTTGGGCCTTACTCAATACAATGGTCCAAAACCATTGAAAACCAATACTAGGGACCCAATACTTGGGTTCAACACTTCGAACGCAATACCAAGGACCAAAACCATAGGTCTAAATACCACGGACCCAAAAATAATCTTTACCACATATATGCGCTTTTCCGTGCTTGAAAGTGCATGCATACGCATACGCGACTTTTGATCAGTGATCCCGCGTGTATATGTGTCTTTGTATATAGTGAACCTGTGTGTATACCCTACTTGGTATATAGAGAACCTGCATATATATGTGACTTGGTACATAGTGAACCTGCGTATAACCTCCGTGTATACCCTACTTGGTATATAATGAACCTGCATATATACTCTTCTTTCTTCATTCTTTATAGTCTGATCATCAACTCTTTGCTACTGACCTGTTGCACTATGATCTATCATCTATGTGAGTTGCCATCAAGGACAACACTTGTATCATAATGCCAACAACAATATATAATAGATAATTTTAAGGATAATCTGCAAATCGATGAGTTCATAAAGGAAGCACTTAGTCTTAACTCCAAACTAACGCAGCAGAAGGAAGTACATTGCCAGAATATTTTGCAGATAAGTCCTTAGTGTGAAACCAGTGATAAGCTAACAAACCAAGTTGTTGACATGAGACTTGAGTATGATGAAATCCTTAAAAGGATTTATGACTTTATCACCTTGCAAGGATCAGAGGATGGGAGAAATGTTGATTTTCTAAAACTGGAGAAATCTCACAAAGACATCCTTTTCACAGATTGGGATTCTTGGTTGAAGCAAGTAGAAAGGGAAATAGCAATAGCAACAACAACTGTAAACAACATAATTAAAACCATCAATGAAAATATGCATCGCACCAACCTGGTTACAGAATGTGTACCAGGATTTCTTCTGAATGTCAAACAATTAGAGCAACAATGGAAGCAGGCAGTGTAGGAAAAGGTGGAGGTGATCAGATAGCTAAGCATGCTGAATTGGGAAGGATACTAGCAGTTTTTAGTGAAACCATACATTAAGTGGATGAATTTTAAGTGATTAAAACCCTCAACACAAAAGATGGTTCTAGCACTAACAGACATTATATTTGTTACACAGTTAAAATCTACGAACGGCCAACCAACTTAGCTCAAGCCTATGACAGATATTTGTAATCTCAGAGATCAAGCACAAAGGATTCAGTCATTTAGTTTAGTTTTATTTTCGCATAATCTGAGGAAGGGCGTTTAAAGCTCCTCAACTATTTTTTGTAATCCTCTATTTTAGGACCTGTAGTTTAGTATTTAAACCCCTCTCATGCATTTAGAGAGGGGTCTAGAAATTTTATCAGAAACATTCTTCGAAACATTGCACTTTTGTACTCTTTGAATATGTTGGATTGATTGAGATTAGATTAATATTTCTAAAACACATGAGTGGGACTCGTCATATATGGTACTTTTACCTTATGATCTTGTTTTATTTATGTATCAGGCAATAACTCTTCTTTAAATTGTTTTATGTGTGAAAGTTTGAATTACAGTTTAGCATTATTGCACTTTTGTATGATGTAGGCTTTAACTTTATTCTGAATACATGAACGATTTTATATGTGATATATCATTCACAATAGTTTTGTCTAACTATTTATCCAAAACGATTACTGTTAAATGATTTAACTTCTTATTGCAATTGAATGATCTATATTACCAATTGTTGTAGGACATCATTGTAGAATACATATTGTATTTAATTTCCTAGTATATTTATAGCTAAATAGTGTTAAAGGAGGATATATGCATGTGTTTATTAGTTATATTATATTACACTTAGCTCAACCATTCTCTCGTTACATCATATATCACCCCACCAACACTATCAAAATATTTTATGGGAAACTGGTTCCATTATCCCCTGTCGGAGCCACTACACCAAACAGAAAATGAGTTGCTAACCAAGGCCCGGACCGGACGGTTTTCCCCCATTTTTTCGCAACGATTTTTAGGCTTCAACAAGGCCTAATAATCCCTTGAGTGGTTTTGGTAGGATACACAGTAAAGCCTAAGGGAGAAGCCTCGGTTTAGAGCCTAGTGATCTAGGTTTCAATGAGGTAAATCTTAAGAGATTGGTCTTGGTTTAGGGTCTAGTGATCCAAGATTGGATTTTGGTAAAGCCTCAAAGACAAGGAGATGGAAAATTCCCCAATGATAGTGATGGATTCCCAATGGCATTCCAAGTTCGGTTTGGTTGCAATCGGAGCACTAGTTTTCATGTGATCACGGTTTGATGAGGGTGGAGGTAGTTTAACCTCTGGATTGCCTTGGTTGTTCTACGAGATCCCACATTTATGCTTGTAATATGGCACGAGGGTGATTGGTTGAAAGAGATATTTGGTTCAGCCATGTCTACAGTTGGGTGGTACGTGGAAGCCACGAACCTGGTCTGATTTTCCTATGATCTAGCAAAATAGTCCACAACGAAGTTGACGGTCGTTACAACTAACCAATTAAGAAATATTTTTCTAATATCCAATGGAATGGTCCAAAAAGATAGGACAACAATCACAACCATTATAGTACATTAACAATAATATAAGTACTAAAATAACTAAAATAGTTGAACTATCTTAGGACATGTGAAAGAAAACATGAAATAAAAATATTTGCATAATAGTTTTACAAACATTCGTAGTCCATCCATGAAGAATTTGTTGGCCTTGAAGGCTTTTGTTATTAAGTAAAATTTCCAAGACACATGTTTACAATGTACATCATTAGCTCCAGTAGTGGAGCATTGGAGCCCCTCCTTGCTCCTTAAAGAACTAGCTTATGTCTCTAATGCATTGCGAGAGGAGCCAAGTTGAAACATCCCATGCTCATACAATGAGGGAGTATATATAACCAAGGGTGACTCTTTTACTACCCTCATGACTGTTTGACTTCCTATGACTTTGCAACTTACATGACTCTTTACATTTCGTGTGTGTCCTTTGGATTTCAACTTTACAATACATTTTGAATACAATATACATGACCACAATAGTGATGTGGCATATGACCGCTCATGACATGACACTACTGACATGGACTACTTGATGATGTGTAAATGTCAAGTCATTATTGCTGCTAAGTGTTGGATGTCTTCTTGAAGGTTCTTTCTCTTCACCTCTACATGGATTGATGATGCAGAATCTTCAATGATCTCCAGTCTTGGATAGTGGTCGAAAACTAGTGTCCCTTCGCTTTCTCTTAAACAATAAAATTGTAAGTTGAACTACAAGAAGTTATTTAGGCATGATTTAATCCTTCTTAACCTTCTTCATCATCTTGCCATGACATGATGGGGTACATGTTCCTGCAATTCACTCATGACGAGACAACATCAATCTGAAAACCCCCTAGTCTAGGATCATTCATTCTGATCGAGTAGTTGAGCCAAAAACAAGTGACATGCTAGTAAGAGGGACCGAGTGACTATGCAATGCATAGTTCTAGCAGCAAGGGGGAAATGTTTGATCTTTAAGACATAGCTCAGGGAAGCTTGAAGGACAAGATTGCACAGTTTCTAGAGTCAGTGGAGACAAGTTGAGGGAATGGACACTGATATAGCCAAATGTGCAGTTCTAGGAGTCAAGGTAGGTTAGGCTACTATGCAACTACATAATTCAAGGACTTAGGGTATGAGATTAAGACTTGAGGATGCGAAGTGTGGAGTTTAAGCTAGGTTTGAGGACATAACTACACAATTATGGAGGTCAAGGTTGGGGCTTCGGCACAAGAACTATGCAATGCAACAGTCCTGGGAGATAGGAACTACACATTACACAGTGACAAGTAGCAAGGTCCCACCTTCAAGTGATTAGATTGCACAGTGCATAGTTTAGAAGGGGCCCAGTGAAGCTAAGTGGCTCAGTAGGGAATTTTTTTCCCGAAAATGGCTAAGTGTGGGATAGGTGATCACTGCGATGAACCCTGAATGTGATCACACACTTATAATAATCTGATTACATGACAAAATAGATCATTTGAACACATGAACAAATAATTTCCCTAAGTGTGACAACTTTACGAAAAAATACGAGAAGTGCGACACTTAAGATAGAATTTGGGACAACCATAACGACACTTGTGCGACAATGATCAGGGCTTTGTGCATGAGTGCAACAAAAATTTACATAGTTATAACAAATCATATACACAAAGACAAGCTTTGAAACCATCAAAATAGGCTTGAAAACATTGTGCGACAACTAAATATGCCGAAAGATGGTAGTTAAACCAACATGCAAAAGGGGAAAAACACTTCAATAAATATCATGAAATAAGCTCTAATGTTTGCAACAACAATGTACAAGACCAAGGAAGGCTTCGAAATTGAGTGTAAGCCAAAATTTTGGAGGGTGTTGTAGGAGCTACATGAACACCAAAGTTGATGAGATCTTTGTATTGACTTGACTTCAATTGGATGAAGAAAGGGGGAACTTTTTCAATAAAGAGAACATCACTTTGCTGTGAATATTTCCTTACTTTGAGGCTTAAACTTCTTCTCAAACTTTTTTAAATGGAGTGAGAGTGGAAGAAAAATAAAGATTATGATATAATTGGAAAATTGTGAGATAGTGAAAGGAAAGGACAAATGCTTAACTTAACTTGGGAAATAGATGTAATGAAATAGGTAAGGAAATTTGGAGACTTGGTTTTATTCATTGCTATTTATTTATTTTTACAACCCCACCTTAAATTTTCTTTCCATAGAAAATTACAAACTGAAAACCATGATTAAATTTACAATATTTGTGCATAAAATCACTACGGTAGTCCAAATGTATAAATTTAATCTATTAAGTATTGAAATAAATAAAAGTGAATCTTTTAATAATTAAAAGTTATATATTTTATTCGTGTTTAAATTTTGTTATTAGCTTAATTAATTAATTAATTATTAATATATAACTATTAAATAAATAAATAATTTTTTATTAATATTTATAATTCTTCTCTTAATTTTTTAAGTCTAATAATATTTTTCAAAAGTATATATATTAATGTTACATCACTCAACCTCACCCATGTATGGATGGTATTTTATTTTATGATGGGAGGGTGCATGGTTATCATCCCACTCATTAATAATGGGAGGGGATGTGCCATAGTGCCCTCCCTTATTAAAAGTGGAGGAAGGCTATTTATGTATGCAACATAATGATAAATTATTACACTTAGATGTCACATCACTTCATTTGTTTATATTTTGCAGAGGAGAAGTGTGAGTGTAGAATACTATGTGAGGTCGTGATATAAGGAAATTCATTGTAATCGGTTTTATTAATGATGAGATATATATATGGATTTTGGAGTTTCATGAAGGTATGATTCGGGAGAAAATATTTCAGCACACCTTCTTTGGATATTGGTTAAGTTGTTTCCTCCACACTTTATGCTTTTTATAGTGGGAAATTCTAGAATGGTTGTTTTTTCTATTCTAGTAGGGTGCAGAAAAATATTATGTGTTGTCTTACTACTAATGCAAGAAGAGAAAGGGGTGTGGATCCTCATCTCCATCTCTAGGTTGCATTGAAATACCAATTCATAAAAATATAATTTTGTAGAAGTCTTAGAACTCTGTTGCACCCATGTTATATCAATATGCTTGTTATTGATGTGATTTTCATACTACAAGGCATGAGGAAGTTCTAGAGCTAGGTATCAGGTTGTCATCAACTCAAAAGTATAGTGACCAAAATCCACTAGGTATTTAGCATGACCACCAATAGATGAAGTAGGAGGTGGTATGGGAATGTGGTTGCTTGTTAGATTCAAAACTTGCGACAATAATCCTCTCTTAGAAACTCGACATAAATAACAAATGGGGCCAAGAGAATCAATATCTGCATATGGTCATTTTATACTATAAAATGAAATCCTTGTTTGCCAAGTCGTTGTTGAAAATATTGTTGTACATAGACGAGCTCCATCTCCAGGTGAAGGAACAACATATGCATATGGAAAGAATTGAATCTCATTTTCTCCCTCTCGAGTTCCCAAGAAACTCCACTCAAAAGGAAAATCAACATAAAGGTGGAGCCATCTGACTCAACATAATTTTCATGTTGTTTTTTTGGTTTAGTTTTCTTTTAATATTATATACTGGTTACAAGTCTAGGAGTGCAAGGTGGTTATAACTTGTCAATTTTGCAACGTTCCTATTGTTATTCTTGTTTGGATTTTTGAGACCCAAATTTTGAGAAGCAAGAACTCTATACACTACCACTAATCTAGTTTCCTAAGTGGAAAGTTAGGGTGTCAACAAACTATCTAGATATATAACTCTTTTGAAGCATGAATATAATTTTAACTTAGAAAAAATAAAAATATATTAATTAAAGTACAAAATAAAATAATTTTTTTATATTATTATTTATTTCTCATAATAATAAATATTATTATGCTGTAGATGTTTGTGTCATATTTTAAACACTAAAAAATGATACTACAATGAACACTAAGAAATGATCCTACTATAAATTATATAATGAACCACATATGAGCCTTTATACAATATACATCCATGGTAGCCTTAAAGCCTTAACCAAGGTCTTGCAAAGGCTTAAATTATACAAGTTTGGGAAAGGAGACATGTCTCGACCAAAGATGATAATTCCTTTGGCTTGCATATTATGACTATGGGAAATGCACCCTCCCCATGCCCTCCTACTTTTGAGTAATTCACTTGGTTTTTCTTTAACTTTTTTGAGTTGAGTCATTTAATGTCCCTCACCCTCCTACCATAAGAGAATCATTTAATGTCCCTCCCCCTTTTACTAGTGAAATTACTAACTCCTTTATACATAAAATCAGATTCTTAAACATAAATTTATAACTAATTTCTAT
>APFE031417458.1:2988-32935 GCA_000404065.3 Pinus taeda | reverse complement strand
GAGGTTCTGTCATGAGCAGAGATAGGGCCGGATGAATGAACAAATCTATGAACTCACAATATGTATAGGGTGAATAAAAACGGACATGGAAGACTGAGCTCCAGTATACAACTGATCTTGGGTTTCCTGCTGCATCAGTTCTCTTGATTTCAAAAGAAAACTTCTCATGTTGGTGATACAGAATAAGATGATAAATATATGAGGTGTATCTGAACACCCTCTCTCTGGATAAGTGCAGGAATTGCTCATGTATTTTGTCAGAGATGTATGTGGCGTAGTCATAGCAGATAGGGGCCTTACCAGGGGTAAACATTGTCATCATGACTAGCACAGTTTCCTCTATAAACTCCATTGATTTATACCCCAGTACTGAGCTTATCATATGGGCCAGGTCTAGTCCAAGTTGATTTAGGTATCCATCAAAGATGGGAGGATGCAGAACTGTGTCCGACTTGCTAATAAACAGTTGATTTAATTTCAGGATCTCTGCCTCTGTGAGTATCTTGGTCCCTTGGTTGATTAAGTCCAGCAGGGATAAAGGAACCAGTTTCTTATGGGTTTTGAATTGAACCATATCCCTGATGGCCTGAGGGGTGGTATAGAATACAACTTCGCCCTGGGGATTCATTACAGCCCTCTGTATTGGATCATAACAACTGGCACACAAGTAGATGAGGTCAGGGAATTGTGTGACTTGGGGCATTTTAAAAGTTGGGAGGGAAGACTCCCAAATGCCTAGGATGTCTGTTCCATCTCTGTGCCTAGCCCTGAACTCATTTAGCAGGTGAATATGAAATGTGCATCCGGATCGGCAGTCTTCCGAGATCTGGTAATCCAGGTCTGCCAAATCCTGCCAGTCTAGCTCTCTCTGAGGAGCATTTAGAGGAGTGACATTAAGGACTGCAGGGGTATCCATGTCTGATCCAAGTAATTCTTGAAATGCCGGGTTTACCAATTGAAATGGTGAAATTGAGGGGAACAGAAATTAACAGGGTTGTTGCACAGTCAAGGATAACAATGCTGGGCTTTTTGGGAAGGCCTTTCTGCAGTGGGACAGACCTCCCTTGACAGTTTGGGAGCAATGCAGGAAGTCCACGATTGCGTGAACAGGGCAGGGTTTTTTAGCAGAAATTGCAGTCTCAATGAGGTCTCCGCCGCTGTGTTTCAACTCTAAACGGTCGAATAAGGGTAGGATACAGTTGGTTTCTTGGTGGAATTTCAATCTTATGGCTTCTTGTGGTGGATTTTACAAGAAATTACGAAAAAACCAGTTTGAAGGAGGTCGAAGACTCAAATACTTGTTTAATAGTGGCTTGGGCTGAGGTAGTAGCTGGGTTTGCGCTCTGGCTCTTGCAAATGGTCGCGGGGTGGCTGGTGGAATGGTCGTCGTGAATTGCATGCAGACAGTGGAGCAGTGTTTTTCTGAGAAAAATGACAAAATTGCGAAAAAAAAACGGCGAAAATATGGCTTTTTCCCTTATTTGCGCGCTTTTTTGGATGACGTCAGCATGACGTCAGCATGGGGGACCAGGTTGGATGACGTCAGCAGGACGTCATCGGGTGACGTGGCGGTCTACGACCGGTCCACGTGGGTGATGAGGTGGCGGCCAGGTGGGCGAATGGGGGACGAGGTGGGCGGACGTGGTGGTGATGTTTGCGACAGCGGGACGGGGACGTGGGTAGGACAGGTGTCATCATATCGGGCCCCCTCCTGCACGGCAAGGAATCTGTCAGAGGGGACTCCGATGGAATTTGGGCGTGACAACTGTCCCCACGTGACATAAGCGTCTGACAGATATCGGAAGGTATCTGTCGGACGTCGGGGGCCCTCCGATATGGATGTGAGCCGTTGATCCTTAGGCGCGCGATCTGACGGCTGTCGGGCGGTCCACCTGCACGGGTGATAACTTTAGCTTTCGTTAACTGTCATTCGTCGGGTTTTGCTGAAAACATGCTTGCCTTAGATCTGGGACAGGTGCCATCTGACGGTCATCGGATGGGTGATCTGCACGGGGGATAGGGGCCAGTGGGTGGTTTAAAAACCATTTTTTTCGGCAATTTGCGACCGGCGGGCCCCTCCATGTGCCAAAACATTTTCGGGGTTTTTTATGATTTTCTTTACAAAAGTAATTTAGTCCCCCAACCTTAGGAAAACATGAAATTTGCGGGTTTTATGCAAAGTTTGGGTATAAATCTTTATGAAGGCAGAAACTATAGGGAAAGGGGTCCAATGGCTTTTATACAACGTGAAAGGGTAAACTGGCTCCCGACCTCAGGATAAGGCGGGAGAAGGACATTTCCATAGTTTTTCCTCCCTTGGGTGGTTTTTAGGGGATTAGAAGGTTTTTCAAGGGTTTTTAAGGGTAGAAATGGAGCAATTGGGTAGGAAAATGGATTGAGAAAGAGAAAAAGGTGGAACATGGGTTCTTGACCTTAACCAGGTGTTAATTCAATTCCCAGGGAGTGAACATTATGGCTATATAGCCAAGCAGGGGATATTTACACATTGTGGGGTTTATACACCATGGTGTTTATAATAGTAGGGATAATGGGGTATAGGGAGCTAAGTAGTAGAGTTAGTTGTTAACATGGAGGGAACATATGAATGAGGGCTAGTTCAACCAAGTTTTCTTTGAAAATAACTTGAAATCAGGAGTAGATCAAAATGAAAAGATTTTTGCACGAGAAATGTGGCTTTTAAAACCATAAGAATAAGACAAAGATATAAACTTTTGTGCTCTGTACAGCTTGGGAAAGGTTGTTAGTAAAGAGTGATATACAAATGAAAACAAGGGAGTTAGTCATGCTCCATTGTGTTGCCTTTCTTGTAGATGTTTTAGCACCTTTGGTCTTGAAAGAGACAGCACTTCTGCAATCCCATCTACCTACCCAACTAGTTTTCCTAGCATTTTTTATTCCTTCTTAGAGGGTGCACTTGGACTTGCAAACCCTTTGTGTGCCCTTTTCTTTCCATTGGCTTTTTTGCTTTCATTTCCTATCTAACACTACCCTTATTCCTTCCAAGGCCCCAGATTAAGCAGTTGGGCACCTTAGTTTCTCTACCTGGTTACTGATCTGCCAAGATTAAACAGTTTGGACAGATTTCTTTCTCTATTCTACAACATAAATTGAAAACATGGCATGATCCAGATTAGACTGTTGGGTCATCCATAAATTTTTGTGCAAAAATAGACCTATATACACATTCTTTCTTGTAAATATGGAACCTTTGTGGTAACAAAGAATGGATCATATTTGGCACTTATTTTGCCAATCATGAAATATGAAACCTATTGGTATAGGTACCCAACACCAGCCACAATCAAAGGAGCCAATTACGACTGAGGACACCACAGCTAAACAAAAGGAAAGTCTCCTTCAAAGGCATCCATCACCTATGAATGAGGAAGCTCGAAAATGTCCACCTAGAGAGAAAGGATTAAAATGATGGACACAAAGACCTCTATACAGGAATTTGAGACAGTTCGACACGAAATGCTAGCTAAGCTAAAGGAGATCGAGGAATTGGAAGAAAAGGCATATAAATCATCACAGAAGGAAGAAAAGGCTCAGAACATTTTTTAACCAAGCCCCCAACCTAGCTTGGGCTCCTACTATAACATGTTAGAGGCCGGAAAGATAATTCCCCAAAAATTCGTGGTGCCACTTTTCTTTGCACTAAAAGAATGGAGAGTGAGGACCCACACTTGGATGAAAATTGCCAAGTCCAAGGGTGTGGCAGACATAGGTCCCTTGGAAGAACAACTCAAGGAGGCAAGAAAGGAATTGGCTATGGTTCGACATGTGGAAAGCAGTCAATGGGCCAAGCTAGAGGAAGAAACAAGCTACTAAAACAACAACTACATCTACAGGGACACTATAAGGAAGACATGCCCCACATCTTGGGAGAGCAACGACAATAGGAAAAACCCACAACAGACAAAGAAACCCCTGATGAACAGCAAAGAAGAGATGTGCTGCAGGCTGAAATTGAGGTACTAACTAGACAGCTACAGGAGACGGAATTGCAAGTAGCATAGGAGATATCGTCTCTAAGGCAACCGGTACAAGAGAAGGAAGCCCAACTGGCCTGCATGGCTAGCTGGGTAGTAGAGGCCATAAAGTGTAGGCAATCTACCAAATCATATGCCTTATACCTTAAGGAGCAATGGTTGCAGTTCCAGATTAACACCTTGGCCCAAAGGGGCACCACTCCATTTCAAAACTACCATCAATTCATAGCTTTATGTGACAGTAGGTCATCAGAGGACAAGGCCAAATTATCATAGTTCTACCTACACAACTTGGCCCTTTCCAACATGAATTTATGGCACCCCAACGCCGCGGTAGGAGATGTGCACCTTATGGCCATGGCCTCTTGGCTAAATCATGAAGAAAAGAGAGTAGCAGAGGTCAAGAATGTTATGGACAGGGAACTAAGGGAACCAATAATGATCAGAGCAGAACTGGAGGATCCCTCTGCATTAATATACGCCCACCAACACTTGGCAAATAACTCTTAGGCCCTACCAAATTACATTGAATGGCAAGCTCAATCCATAGCCCATTTTGAGGACATGGAGAGGCTATTGGGGGATAACTATGTTCGTGCTTACACACGGAGGTGGAACACACTGTCCCACAGCCTAAAAATAAGAGAATACCACTCCCCAACAAGGATGAGGGAGGCCTTGGCAAGAGTACCCCTCTACAAATAGTCCATGCAGAATCTTCAGGCCAGCTGGATCGGCCTAAAGTTTTGTCCTCCCTTGCTTTTGGGGCTGCTGGAAGGAGTCAAAGAAGAGGAGGAACACAGGTAGTGGGAAGAAGTGGAAAGAAAATCAGGATTTCATAACTATGAAGAAGATATCACCTCGGAGGCCTGGGATGTGAGAGAGGCGGTCAAGGCAATCAATGATGACGAGCTAGATTAGTTGCTCAGAGGATGAGCAACCCATTTAGCAAGGGGTGATGATGAGCCCCAGAATTGGGTAACTTATTGGGCTCATTTTTCCTAACTGTTCTTCGTCAATCCATCAATTTTCATAGTTTATGAATGTTTTTGAGTATATTTATGTTAGTTGAACGAATGAGAATAGTCACTTGACCAAGAAGGCAAACACGTGGTTATTGCAGATTTTTGGACAAATTTTGGACCAAGGCCAAACAATTATGAGCCAGATGACAACCAAGCATGAAAGAACAAGGGTGAGGATTCGTAGGAAGGGTGTCTCTTGTATTAAATGGCCCCTTCCTCGAAATATCCACCCTCAGCTCGGAGTTCAGCAAGCCACTGAAAAGGATTCCCAAGGGCAGCCGAGCAGTTTTGTGTAAAGTGGTTGATCACTGGTAGTTTGAGCAGCCGAGCCCCCTGAGTTAAGGAGGGCTGTTGGAGACCCTCGTAGTGCATAAATAGGAAGGCTTCCAGCCTTCGTAGGTTACTTTTTGAACAGTTGTATCTTGCACTATAGTGCTGCTATTTTTTCAACTCATTTTGTAGCTGCTGTTGTAGAACTTTCTTTGTGACATGGTTATTTTTGAGTAATGGAAAGCAGCTTTATTTTGCATCAGTTCTGAGCTTTTCTTAGGAGCTTGTAGCTCTTGGGGTTGGGCCCAACCCAGGTGCCAAGGCTTCCTTTGTGTATTGTTATTTGTTTTTAGCGTTTTTGCAAAATAACTTCTGTTAAGTAGATTAGAATCTTGCTTGGTTACCTAGACCATTTTTTATGATTAAAAAGGCTTTTCATATTCAGATTGATTTGATAGGTTAATAACAAATAAGATCTTCTGAAAAAGGCTATCAAGCACCTCTGGTCTCACCTCTCCCTCAGTGGGACCATGAGCTAGGACCAAGGTGTCCTTGTTGCCACCAAAAACATTGTCTTTGTTTCATCATGCAATTATTAGTGTTAGATTCTCATTTGCAAAAGTTGATACCAGTTGTGGTTACATGCTCAGTTTCATGATTGCTTAGTTTGCATATCTATTTCACATGATTTCGTTGCAAATAAAATTCTGTTCACTTTCTTTGCTATTATTTAGGTTAGATTAGCTTAAAGTAGCTAGCTCCATGATTTTTCGAGTCTTTGTTTGTTCAGTTTGAGAAATAACTTGCAGAGCACCTGTAATACCTCTATATCTACCCGTACTCCATCAATCCAACCTGCTCCATCCCTCTAACTCAGATTCTTGCCTTACATTTGCCACATTCTCTTGCTTTGCCCTAATTTCCATATCGTTGGGTAACATTTCTCTACCCCTCCTTGAACAAACCCAACCATCCTCCCCACTCCTCAGCTCCCTCCACCAAGTCTTGGACCTCCTCACACCCTTATCTCACCTCCATACCCATTTCTTCACCTTTCTTCCTCCATCAACCCTCCAAAATTCCCTTTCCAAACATCCTGTAGAAATTATAGAACATCGTGTAGAACCCCCGCAGACTTCCTATAGAAGCTCACAGAAGCGGTGAAACTCTTTGGAAGGGTGTTAGGGACCCCTTAGGCCCTCTTCTAACCTTCCCAACCTCCTGCAAGTATTTCCTTTCGCCAATCCTCCTCTGCACAGTAAAAAACAGTTAAAGCACATGCATGATAATTTTGACAACTTAGTGAAAAGTACAAAAAGTTTTTTTTTTTTTTTTTTTTTTTTTTTTTTTTTTTTTTTATTACAGATTTTACTATAGAAGTAGATTAGTCACATGCATTTTAGCTTCCTAGAAGTAAATGACATTTCTTTCAGTAGCTTTCGTCCTCTTTCTTGCATGAGTAGGGCTAGCTGGTAAAATTAGTGTTTGCATTTCCTTTCAGCTTTTCACTTTCTTCCTGTAAGTAGATTAGCCTCCTTTGAGTTAGCGTTTGTCCATTAGTTAAAAAGCTTCTTCTAAGAGCTCATAGAATTTGGCTTAAGCTCCTAGTGGACTTGTGCGAGCTGACCAAGTGACAGCCACGACAAGAGCTAGTACTTGTGCATACAGCACCATCGCTTCGAAGTTTGTTATGAACTACTGGGTTGATAAAAATAAAGAAGGGAGTCTCGGGAGTTGCAACATTATTGCTGCAATACTCGAGCCCACCAATAAGTATTTTAATTTTTTTTTTTATATAGATTAATGTGTATAAATATTTATTTGTAATTTAATTTATATAACCAATCTAATATATATGACTAGTCTAAATAATTAAATTAATAATCTAATAAATGAATAAATAAATCAGAATTATATCAATAATTTATCTATATAATTAGTTAATTTTAATAATAAATAGATAAATTTTAATTATATTAATAAAAATCATAGATATATGTAATCTTTCTTTTTATCTTTGATGATATGTCTATAGTAAACCACTTACGAAACATTGTATCATATGTTGTATTATATTAAATTAATATATTTAATTAATTAAGTGTGATTAATATATTTGATATATTTTTAATAAATAGGTAAATTTATTAATTATTTTTAATTATATAATGTGGTAATAATTTAATAAATAATTAGTATATCATTACATATCATTTTATTAAATTAATTATATTAATAATATAAATTATGTAATTACATTAATAAATAATTAAATATTTAATAATAACGAGATATAATTTAAATATAATAATATATAACTTTTCAAACATGTCTCTAACTTTCAAATCAAATTCTTTATGATTTTCAAGAACATTAAAACACTACTTTATATTATTGATTTGAACATGTATTTACTTTTATATTTTAAAAAATGATCTTCTAACAAAAGAGATAGTAAGATGGTGATGATCATTGTGCATTAAAAAGAAAATGGCATTGGATGAATTAATGAAGACACTTTTGTTGTCTACTTTCCTTATAATGGTTTTCATGTAACTTCATTATCAATATTGAACATTATTATATATTTCAATATACATTCAATTTTATTGATTTCAAAAATAATTTATAAGAAAATAATTCGACATACGCATTTTAATAATAGTTATGTGCATTAATTTAAGGAATGTTACATGAAAGATACAATATAATGTAAATCATTTTATGAATTACAATACAAAGTAGTGCATATTATAATAAGGGAAGCTGCGACGCAGCAAGTCCGTACATTGAGTGGGTAGTTATGGACTCAGAGTGAGCAGTTTAATGCTCAGTGAGAGAGCAAGGTTGTGTTTAAGATAGATACCTGAAAAATAACCTACATGTTTTAAACAGATCCATTTAAAATTGAAAATTGAAATTGACTGTAGGTGAATGTTTCAACGAATATGTTTGCTGTAAGGCAATTTATTGTTGGATACCAAGAAAAGAAGGAAAAGCTGGGTGGTACTTTAACTAGTTGCTCTTCAGTCCTTGATGAGCTACCCTCCCTTGTCAAAATGGGAGGCTGAGATGAGTCCCATTGAGTTCTTTACTTTGGATGACATGCCAATCATTAAAATCCTAGTTCTATTGCTCCCCTATTCCTACCGAAAGGGGTGATATGTTCGGCTATAGAAAAGAATGTTGGTTGGGATGTAGCTGTTGAGAATCAGGTGAGGGCCTTACTTGATCTGACTGATACGGACTGAGCATGCATAAACGACACATTCGAGGACTAAACTAGAAAAAACTTGATTCACTCTCATGGCACAACTATATGTATATTTGATTTCTACTTGAAATATCAATATGACGTTCTTGAAAAAAGAATGTAGAAAAAATATAACAGAACAGTTGTGTGACACAAGGAAACGAAAAACTACAAAGGATTAATTTAGCAGTAAACTAAATAGCTAGGATATCGACACGACTCAAATGGGAGATGACATTACTAGCCCAGGGGAATATGTTGAAGTAGGTAGAGGTAGGGTCCAAAGAGTGGATGGGTTCATGGATAAAATCCTACTCCAACTAAGTATTAGGTTGCCCCCCTTAACCATATCATTTTCTTGATACACGTACATAATGATCAAAAAAATTTGAGGGAACTACCATCTTTCTGTAAATTCAAGTATACCCTCTAGAGGTAGTGTGTGGTGATTTGATGCATTGTTCATGGCTTTAGATTCTTATGCATAGAAGGAGATAATAGATAAGTAACGATAATGGCCCAACCATAAATGGGCTAGGGTCTATGTAGAGGTAAGGACAAAGGGGTAGATGAGATAGGGTTTCTATGGGATGGAAGGGAATCAAGGATGTGGTGGGGAATGACAGAGAAGGGTGACAGGGGCAAAGGAGGGAGGTGAGAGAAAATTTATGGTATATGTATAAGAGGGGGCTGTGGCGGTTACGATGGATAAGAGGAAGGATTGAAGGGGGAGGGAAATGTTGGATTAATGGGAAGCTAGGGAGGAGAGGAGGAAAGGGCGGGGAAAAAGTAGAAGGGATGATGTGGTGCACTAAGGGATGGCCCAAATGAGGGGTAGAAGGGAATTGGGGTTTGAAGTGATAGACAATATGAATAGAGAGGGAAGTTGGATGGATATGCATGGTAAAGGGGAAGGGGTGTCAATATGGGGAATATGTGAAATAATGAGAGGTGGGCATGAGTGAGGTAAGACAAGAGCAGGGGATGGGAGAGACTAAGAGAAGTGTGCATGAATGGAGGGAGACAAGAGTTGGAGATGGGTGAGACCAAGAGAAGTGGGCATCGGGATTTGGGGTGAAAGGGACAAATGGGGAGGAGTGGTATCAAGATCTGTAATAATAAGCCAATGATATTCTCAATAGCTAATGTGTGGTTATATGAGAAATCCTTGTTGGCTGATGGCAATAAGTTTCCTTTAGTGCCTAACATTCATGTTACCCCCATTTCCCATGTCCAAGTGCCAAATTCCTTTACAAAGTGCCAAAAAATGCTAGTGCTACCTATAGAGCCAATTAAAAGTAAAGAATGTCCTTATTAAGCCATTTAGAGAGGAAGGAATGAAGAAGAGAGTAAAAAGATCATTGTGCTTAAAATAGAATTTCACATACCATACGTGAAAATTAATTTCTCTCACTAAAACTGATCGAACTTAAACTATAACAAATTGATTGCTCATAATATTTCAAATTAAATTATATATTATACTTTTATCTATATAATATATATATATATACATATATATATATGGGGTGTAAATATTAATTTGAATAAAAAAATGAAAATATAAGTAGAAATAATATTTAATTATTTATAAGATTAAACTTTAAATCAATATAAATATGACTTTTAAAATAATTTAAGTGTAAACGATATAAACTTCTTTTATAAATAATTTTTTTAAAAATTATAAATTTTCAATCAAATTTAGATGGTTATAAATTAATAATATTTAATTTTAATTATTGTATTATAAGTAAATTAATAATAAAATTTATTATAACATTGTAAATTAATTATAATTATTAATTAATAATAAAAAAATAATTAAAATATTAATAAATAAGTGATAAATATTTAAAAAATCATAATAAATTATTATGCTGAATTTTTAATTCCAAGTTAATGTTGATCATTATATCATTTAATATTTAAATATTTTTACATCTTTTTAAAAAATTAACTCATTGTTTTTCATGCAACTATTAAACGGATTGTAAATCAATTACAACTTCCAAGCATTAATTCAACATTTTGAAATCATTTTGAAAATCTTTCGTGACAAACAAATTTTCCGGTTTTGATATATGGATCTACTTTTATATAAATTTAATTATTGGGATCATGAAATATGCTCGATCATTAGCAATATGTTAAACGTAAGGACATTATATAAATCTATAATGATTTTATTAATTTCATTTTTGAGATATTAAATCAATATTTCCAAATCAGATCGTGAACGTCATGTTCACATTACCATGAGCATGATGATGGTGATGTATATATACCATGACAAGTAACAAGTAGCAAATTTGTTTTTTATGGCTTTGGTATATGAAGTCCGTTTTCATATAAATTCATGTGTTAGTGATATTGACAAATTGAATTGCATTGAATTATAACCGAAGAAAACATATATGACTTTGTGCGACTTGGGTATATATATGAATAATGAATATATGAATATATGGTTATGAAATCTAGATGTATAATGCATCTTTTTCACATATGTATAGTTAATTCTAAAATATAAGTATATAAAAATTAATATATAATTTATTACATTATGGGAAAGTAATTAAATAGTAGTCTTTAGAATTTTAGTTTTATGTTAAAGAAAAGGTCAGAACTTAGTTGATCATATAGTTTTTGTTAAATAAATTGTAAATTATTATTACTGTTTAATAACGGTTTATATTAACTATATATATAATTAAAAAATTTAAAGAGTGAGAAGACTTGTAACTTCTTTCAATGTTTAACCTGTATATTTAAAGATATAATAAAATTAATAATGAGAGAGAGAAAAAGTGTATAACACTTCTGATGACATTAAATTATTGTTTGCTTTTTTAATTACATGAAACCATGAGTAAATGGGGGCTCAGGAAGGCTAGTGGAACTTTGCTAATTATTTATTTTTATATGAATGCTATGTTGAATATAAATTTTGGAATTCCAGAGGGCTGATCTGTAACCAATTCCAACTATTATAAAATTATGACAGTTGCCTTTCTTTTTGGGATAAAAGAAAAAATTATGAGGAAAGAAGGGTTTTTCTTTCTTGTTGTCTTGGGAGACAAAAAAAAGAAATAAATAGTCAATGGAATTGGCAGGAGGCTGCCCAAGGCCAAATCTTGAGTTGGACTTGAGCAACTGGAGAACATCGAACAAACATCAGAGAATCTTGAACAAACAGAGAGTTTGGATAGTGTTCATGGTCCTCATGTCTATTACTTGACTCTAATAAAAGTGTGCATAGTGCTCTAAACTAGATGATTGAGGGGAAGAAGTGGACGTAATTTCCCTTCTCAAGGTTGGGTGGATGAGCTCAGCCCTATTGAATTCTTGGAAGATTGTGGATGAGCTCAGCCCTAAAAACCCATATACTTGTCTATATTTTGTCAACAAGAATTGGTATGATTTATGTGAATTCTCTTTCTTTGAGTTAAATTTCAGAATTAAATATGTAAAAGAAAAACCCAGCAAGTTGTTCTTAGAGTGGTGCAGTTAGTGCATATAAAACTAAGTATGAATATATATTTAATAACCAAAATGAGATTTAGTCACCTATGCAAGGTTTCCTTTAACATTTTCCAATCTTTATTCTTAGTGAAGTTTGGAGAGCCCATCGTGACAATTCCCATCATGGTAGTATTTGTTTCCTTAACCATGGAACTTATTAAAGAAGTTAAAAATTTTGTTCAAAGATTCATTTCCATCCTGAATAGGTTCACAAAAGGCACACACTCCTCACTCGATTTAGAAAGCGATATCTTTGCCCACATATTACCCCACCCATGTTCGTATGACTTAAAGAGGTTTTAGAAAGAAACATGGTAAGAAATAATTGCTTAATCTAACAAGATCATGTTGGAGATGATGGGTTGTAAAGAAAAGCATCATAAGAAAGACCTACCAAGAAAGAGAGGCAACATGAGTAGAATCGCAAAACTAAGATACATTCAACATGAGTCAAATGTGGAGCTCCCAAAACTAAGATATATTCAACGAATTATTAAGAGGTTGAATGCCGAACACAGGAAATTTCATCGAATCCCAAACAGTACATACCTTTCACGAGGAGACAAAACTCACCTCGTTGAACTATTGAACGACCTCCTACCAATTTGAACATAGATTCGGTGATTTGATATGGATAATTTTTTCCGTTAGTATCAAGAGAATTACTGAGAGAAGATTCGCATGCAATGGCAAGAAACCATGAATATGGTACAAAATTGATTAATATACGAACATTTTCATAAGAAAATCCTCCGAAGGTTTTGACAAAAAGTATATCAAAGAATCTAAGATGATGTTTAGGGGCCTATCTTCTAAAAAATGTATTAGAGGAGAAAACCCTAAAATTGGCATGACAAGGTGATATCGTTTGTTATGTAAGCAGCCTATCCAAATTCGTTACAATCATAAAATTAGTACAACACTGGGTATGCGAAAATGATTCACCTGCAGACTGCACTGATGCAATGGATGAGCCCATGAGGGGCACATTGCATCCTCCACCTCATGAAGGAATCCCTTCCCCTAGCAAGCAAGTCACTTCGCTTGTTGAGTATACTGGTCTATTGGATCAAAGAAAGATGAAAACCATGATATAAAAACTACAATTCAAGGAGGGGACTAAACCATTATGATTATTAGAGTATTTGATTGAAAAATGAAACAAAGAAAAATGTGGATATTGTAGAACCAAGAATTTGAGAGATATTTTTTTTTATCTTCAAATGCTAATGAGTCCATGCCATTTATACTTATTGAATTGACTTTTTTTTAATATTTTTTCCCTTTAAACAATATGCAACTCCACATTATGAAATTGGACAAATTGAGAACGTTCGACTTATCTTACCTCTAAATACCCCAATGGGAAGTGCTTTGCCATAGAACACAATGCGATATAACTTTCTTGTTTTCTAGAGTGTTTACCCACAATTTTACCCACACGTTTTAGACAAAAACAACTTCTGCTTCGGCACAATAGACATATTGCTTTCCACCCTACTAGTAAGTAAACAACTCCATAACTTGGTGTTGAAGGCCCCGAAAATCGGGTCTACAACAAGGGGGATACCCGCCTGGTCGGGACCTTGGTTGGCAGCTCCTTATCCGTTTGGTATAGCGGGTCCGACTGGGGATATGGGACCAGTTTCCCAATTCAGTGTGTGTGTGTGAGAAAGATGGGTATTTCTATTCTAAATGGAATACTTCTATCCTAATTCTAATCTAATGCTATGTTATTGTATTCTAATAAACAGAAAAACATCAAAATTTATGCTAACCCAGGATGTGATCTTTCTTCTATGCGATCTAAAAAGATTTCAAACAATAACTGGTAATAAAGATCATTCGGCTATTATAAGAAAAGAATTCAATAAAGATGAACTACTTTGTATAATAAGTTAGATGAAATAGTTGTGAAAACCTATCGCGTAAATGAGCTATTCATACACTAAGCATAAATAAATAGTTATCACAGTACAAAAGTGCCAAATGATAACTCAGGCATCCACGCTGTAATATATAAACAATTGAAAACTGACAATCACTTTAACACATAAGCATAAATGGTTAAGAGATAAAAGTACCATTTATAACTAGTCCTACTCATGAGCTTCAAGCAACAATTGATTTATCTCTCCTTGATTTAACATCCACTAAGAGTACAGAAGTGTAACATCAGTAGCAGATATCAAATGCAAATACCAATAAACCATGTTCCATTCATTCATCAAAACCTCCTCAGAGGGTGCAAAAGTGCATGTTCTGAGGACAAGTTTTTGATAAATTTCTGGACCTTTCTCTAAATGCATGAGAAGGGTTTAAATACTACTAACTAAATAACTTATTTACAGAAATTCAGGATTTGGTTTAAATGACCATCCTTTTTCTAAAAAAAACTGTTTCTAAAATTAAATCTAATATCTAACTATTTCTATAATTTCTCCTTAATGTCGCGATCATTCAGTATTTGCCTGAGTAGAGTAGGCTGACTGTGTTACGCCTTTAGTTGAGTTAAGCAAATAGAATCGGCAAGAACTGGCACTATCTTCTCAGCAAAATCGATGATATACTTGGGAGTCATCCAATGACTATGTGGCTTTACCATGTATGCCTGGTAATAATCCCATTTCAACTTGGTTAACCCATGGATTGCTTCTACTTTTTCTTTATCTTTTTGTTTCTAGTTTGTTTCTATCGTTGCTTTCTTGCAATTTTCGGGGCTTGCAGGTGACTGAGTAATTAGAAGCCTTCCTTTTCGAGAAAGTTTTCTTAGCACTAATTGCGCATCGGAAACTGCCTCCGTTCCTTGATCCAAGCTTCCCTGATGCGTTTTTCGCCTTTTGCGCCTTTTTCTCTTATCGGGTATAAAGCTCAAAATTTGTAAAAATAATGATTCTGTGAGCTCTTGACCCTGAGCATTGAACTCTCTATTTCTAGTATCAGCATCGTTCAGTACCCATTCAACCATGGTTTTATATGAGAGATCTATGATGGATGGCTCAGAAGAGTTCTGCGGCTCTTTCTCTTCCTTAAGTATATTAGGTGTGCCTTCCCAAATGGACATTGGAGTACTGCCTTTCCTCCTCATAGTTTCCTGCATGCTGCCTTGTATAACGCTTTGTCCTTCGTTCTTGCAGTTTACAAATGAGGTGGAAGTAATGATAAAAATAATGACAAGAAAACTTTAAATGCCGAAGATATGCAAAAACACGCCACCATACGTGAACTAGTTCTTCGAAAAACACAACACCATACTTCATTAACAACTGGCAACAACTCATTAATTCTCATTAAACTGTATGACCAATTCTTGGCCTAAAAAAATTTTCTCGAATAATGAGCCAGAACCAACTGCGATGGAGAGGTCTTGCGATTTTACTTTGCGATATCGCAGATCGCATTATTGCAATCTCATCGTGCTGTTCTATCGCAAGGCTGCTTGGTCGCAATATCACAATATCGCAAGATCACGGATCGCTTAATCGTTATAATCGTTATTTGTAATTCATGCGATTTTTGCGATGTGCGATATGTGATATCGCATATCGGTGATTTTAAGGTTTTTTTCAATGTCAGTGCTTATTAATGCATGCGATGTGATGGAGTTTCGCATCGCAATCTCGCGTTTTTTATCATTTTGGCTCATTAGAAGGTACCCTATCATTCTTTCCGCGATGTGATACCTCTTAAGGAGTGAATTTACTTTCTTCATTATGAAACTTAGGCTTTTTATATTCTTCAAAGGTATTTTCCTAAGTCCATGATGTTGTAAGTTTCATCTAAAAGGAAATATAAACACTAATTGATTTTTTTTAATTTTTGACTAAGGGTCCCCACTTATTTAGTATTAGAAATAACACTTCATAAGGAGGGGGGTTGTTGGTGGCCACAACAATTGGTGATTCACTTGGAAGAACCAGTTATCTCTGTGCTTCTATTGAATTTTTTCAACTTCCAAAACAAAATTTTTTTCAGAAAAATAAACTTTATTATGGAAAGATAAAGTACATTATGCTCTAACCTGTCAATGACATTTTGTTTCAGCTATTTTCAACTTTGATTATTTAGTCCCTCAAGTTAGTCCTTGTATTTACATCAGTCATTATTTGGTCTGTAAATATAAAACAAAGTCTTCTCTGTAAACCAGTTTTAAATATGCTCATTTATCGTAGGTAGAGCCTCTGCTGCCAGAAGGCGTTTATAGCCTCGACAGGGTTACTTGATACCCAGCAATGATCCTGTATCCTACTTAAAGAAACCTACAACTCTCAAAGAAGAATCCACATCCACACTTATTGCTTTGATTTTCTTTTTACTCTTAAAGAACAATGTCTTGGTTTGATAGCCAATTTATGACACAGTCATTCACTCGATTCATAACTTTGCTGAACAAGCTGGCTTGTGATGAGACCCCTTACCTATTGATTGTAACAATCTTGAGTCATTTCCCTGTTGTGGTATGCAGTATTTGGCAAAGTCAGCAAGTTATAATATCTGTGATTATGATAAGTCGGCTCGTGATGAGACCTCTCATTCTTCAAGATGAAGTGTATCCTCGGATTGTTCCTCTGAAAGTTGTGATTTCCTTAGTAGAGAGTAAGTCATTGTTTCCTTTAGATAGCTCTAGACGACAATGGTAGAGTTTTTGGAAGTAGTTGTTCTACAGAGAATCTTTATTTTGTTATTGATACCTTTCATTCATTGATATAAAACAATTTCTTCACTAAAGGTTGTTTTCTTCAAACTTTATGAAGTTGAAACTAGTGTCATATCTAGGTTAGAGTCTTTAACTGTATCTCTCAATAATAAAGATCAATTTTCCAAAAGATTTTCTATTTATACAAGTGAAAAGTCAAAATCTGAAAGAGAGTTGGTGTCTTTTTCGTAAATTCCTAATTTAACCATTCACAACTAGTTTTATTATGAAAAGAAAAATTATTACTCTACAAAAATAGAGGAATAATCTTCTATGGAAAATATTTCTTTAGAATTTGTCCGTTGACAGGCAAAGAGTCTCCTTTACCTGCTAAATCCTATAACACAAATGTTGATGGACCTAAGACTTCTACAATTTGATTAGGACCAAGCCACATTCTTTAAAATTTTGTATGTTTCCCCTTTTCTTCATTTGCCTTGTCCCATTTTAAAACTAAGTCTCCCATCTGAAAATCTTTTCTGGTCATTATGTTTGAATCAAAAGAGGATTTTACTAGTGCTTGATGATGAGCATGCCTTTTCTTAGCCTATTCTCGTTGTTCTTATAATTTGATTATTTCCATTTGTCTTAGGTGTAATGAGGAAGTTGGAACTTCATCAATGTATTGAACTAGAGACAAAGAGGGAATTGCTAAATGAGTCGGAAGAACCACTTCTTTCCCATAAACTAAATTAAAGGGAGAAGTGTCGATGGAAGATTTTCTCGTTATTCGGTCTGCCCATAAAGCATATATTAAAGATTTATGCCAATTTTTATGGTTTTGGTCTACTGTTCTTTTGATAATCCTCATTAGGTTTTTATTTGTAAACTCAGCTAATCCATTGCCCTGTGGGTAATAATTGGCCGAATATTTAAGTTTGAATGCTTTTTTAAGTGCAAATTCAGTGATTGCATTTCCAGAAAAGTATGATGCATTATCAAACATTAAAGCGGAAGGCAATCCAAACCTGGTGATTATAAATTGATCTATGAACTCAATGATATTTTCAGCATTAGCCGTCTTGAGTGGAACTGCTTCTACCCACTTAGTAAAATAATCTGTTGTTGTAAGGATATATCTATGCTGCTTAGAAGAGTGAGGAACGATCTCATCTATTATGTCCAATCCCCACTTACTGAAAGGTTGCTCGATGTTAACTGGTTGTAGTGGTAAGGATGGCTTCTTTTGTCTCCCAGTAGTAGTTTGGCAGACTTGACATTTCCTCACGTAACTGCGAGTCGTTGAATAACATGGGCCAGCAATACCTTGCGCACAAGATTTTATGTGCAGTAGCATCTCCAGCATAGTGTCCACCTGCTGGCCCATCGTGAAATTCTTGCAAAACTTTTTCAGCTTCAGATTTCTCAAGACATCTAAGGAGAACAGAATCATAATTTATTCTAAAAAGAATATCATTTATGAGCTGATATTGTTTGGCTTTCAACCTTAGAGCTCTTTTCTTAGTATGATCGAGGTGTGAAGGAGCATACCCGTTCTTAAGATAATAAATGATATCAATGTATAATGAATCTACATCGTTTAGGCTTACCTCGCACATTTGTACCTCTACAGATGGAATTTTAGAAATTTGCAACGCTGAAAAATTCAGAGTTGCTAAAGATGGAGCATAAATAATAGATTGTTTGATCAGGTTGAATTCTTGATGTTCATCTTGGCCCCATTTAAAATTTGAGTTCTTTTTTATCATAGCTTGTAAAGGAGACATGATTCGTGAAAAATCTGGAACAAATCTCTTTACAAAGTTGATCTAACCAGGGAAAGATTGCATGGATTTTTTGTTATGAGGTAGGGATATTTTAGAAATCTCTTTGATTCTGTCAGAATCGATGTGAATTCTAGATTTTGACACTATGAATCCTAGAAGTTTCCATTCACTTAATGCGAAAAAAGATTTCTTTGGGTTAAGTGAAATTCCATACCTTAAACATCGTTGGAAGATTTGTTTCAAGTCTTTGAGATGGTCGCTTCGTTTCTTGGGATACACGGTTATTTCATCCAAATAAATTACTACAGATCTATTGACTAAACCTTTAAATGCGATGTCCATGGCTCTCTGAAATGTGGCACCAACATTAATCAAACCAAATGGCATATTTCAATATGCATATGTGCCCCATTTAGTTATGAATGTGGTTTTCAATTGATCATCAGGATGTACCAACACTTGATTGCATCTTGAAAATCCATCCAAGAAAGACATTAATTCTAAGCCTGCCACTGCCTGCAATATTTGCTCCATAGGTGGTAAGGGAAAATTGTCTTTTTGACAGGCCTTGTTAAGATTTCGAAAGTCAATACAAATTCTAATATCTTCGTTTTTCTTTCTAACAGGTACCATATTGGAGAACCATTTAGAATGTCTGACGAGAAAGATTATCCTGGCTTTCAACAGCTTATTGAGTTCGGTTTTTATCTGATTTTCTAAATTGGGATGGATCTTTCTCAATTTTTGTTGGACAGGTTTTTCATTATCGGTCATTGGAATAGTATGTTGGATGATGGAAGTGTCGTATGTTTTGAATTCATCATAGTTCCAAGCAAAAACGTTTTTGTATTGTCTCAAAAGACGAATATACGCTAGTTTTTCTTCAGGGGCTAGGCCAAGGCCTAGATTTATGTTTTGTGGTTTGGCATCGGTTCCTAGGTTTACTAATTCAAAATTCAAAGTTGAACTTTGGAGCTTTGAATTAGTAGTGCTTTTAAACCAATCTTTCAAATCGTGCAGATCTTCTAACTTGACCACTAACTTAGGTATAGCATTGTTAGTGCTATTTTGTTGCAATTGTCGATCATGTTGGTCTTCGTCAATTATTTGATTGGAGTAGGATCCTTCAGATGTAAGGAAATTTACGATATCAGGATCGTCGTTGAATATTCTCCAATTTGTGATGTTGTCAGGAATAGAAGGTCTAAAGATTAATTCTATTGAGAATCTATCTAGACTAAAATCTTCCGAAAGAAATATGCTTAGAAGCTACGTTAGCTGAAAGGTCAGCGCTTGTATTCTGGAGTCTGGGAATTGATGAAATATTGAATGCTATAAAATGCTGAGTTAGATCTTGAACTAAAGATTTATAGCATTTTAAATGACCTGATAAGCAATGTATAGTTTTCCATACCTGTCTGACTACAATTTCAGAGTCTTCGAAGACTTGGAGGTACTTGATGTCTAACCCGATTGCTTTGTACAACCCTTGGACTAAAGCCTCATATTCTGCTGTATTGTTGGTACAATCAAATTCGAGCCTGCATGTTAACATGATTTTATCTCCTTTTGGACTAATTAGCACGCATCCTGCTCCTGCTCCTTTGTTAGATCTAGAACCATCAAAAAATAATTTCCAAAACAAATATTTATTTACAGGTCTATCTAAAAAATTGATTACATTTTTGAACTATCCATTTGAAGAAAAATTTCGACTTGGGAGAAATAGAATGTTCTAAATAAGGTGACGTAATGAGCATTAAAATTGCCTGAGAAAAAATCCACTGGAGTAATTGCCAATTTATGCTACTGTTATATGCTACTGGTTCATTTTCCCCCTCTAATTCCGTTACTATGTACTTCTGATGTAATTCTCGTTCAACTTTTATTTGATATGGCTTACCATTGTAAGGCAGCCACATGTGCGTCCAGTCAGTTGCGAAGTATCCATGCAATTTTTCTGTCCAATCCCTGCTAAGAATTAAGCCATAAAATTCAGGGATATCAGCGACTAAAATGTCAATAACTTGACATACCTTCGGGTTGGATGACATCCTTATGGTTACTTGATTTAGTTCGTCAATGACTCCGACTTGAGATCAATCTAGCTGAACTATGTGAACAGTGGATTTTTGTGGTTGATCGTTTAATTTGGTGCATATGGACTTTGGTAAAATATTCGATGAAGCACCAAAATCCACTAAACAATTATGTACATTTTTGTTAAAAATTTCATAAGGAGAAACAGGGGAGTATGAGATCTCAATCTTCCTCCAATTAAAGCGATGTCATTTTGATCAACCTTGTTAGTTGTATTAGTTGGAGGTCTTCCCATGTTCTGGGAAGCTTGAGAAATTACAGCAGCAGGCAAAGGTGCAACTCGCACAGCGTGTAATTCTTTCAACATTATCTTTTGTTGATGCTTTAACTTGCTCAATTCGTAAAGAGTGATGTTGGCCCTAGTCTTTTTCATGTCTTCTATAATATTGTACTCCATTTCATCCGAAACGATCAACGTTTTAGATGGAGTTGATGAATCTCTTTGGAATGTGCTAGTTTGAGTCGCTTTAGATGTCGTTTTCTTTGTTACGACTTTATCCTTTGTTGCAGAGCTTGCACTCTTTGGTTTTGGGGTAGTTTGGGGAGGATCAAGCTGATCTCTACCTCGTGTGTTAACTGGGAACACTTCTTGATCTTCTTCTTGTGGGAGGATGAAATCCCACATTCCTTGTAATTCTACAACTTCTTCATCATCGGTTTTCCCTTCAGTGGCAATTTCTTCTTCCTCTTCCTCGGATTCTGCACTTGTAACAGCATTAGGTGGCCTTGAATCCGTTGGCGAGCTTCTTTTAAAAGCTCTGTAGGGCATTTTTGAAGAAGTTTCTCCTCCTTGTTTTTTTATGTTGACCATTTCATCGGACATGGTCTTCAGAACTTTTTGAAATCCCTCCAAATCGAATGAATCTTTTTCTTGTTTCTTCTTGGACTCTTCTTTGAAGGTGACCTTCTTAGATTTCCGTTCCTCTATCATGGATTTCTTCTCTAGGGCTATTATACGTTTCTCTACTGCTATGGCTTCTTTCATGTTTTCAGCTAAGGTTGTTTTATTGGCCTTGTCTACGAAGATTGCTATGTTTGATGGTAAAGCAGTGATATACCATTCACATCGTACTTCTTCGCTGGGCTGGGAAGCAGTAGGAATTTTGTTTAGAATATTATTGAAATGTAGATTGAAGTCTTTGATAGGCTCTCTAGATTCGGCCCTAAGGTTGGATAGGTCGTTGATTAATGTTGCCGTAGACCTGTCGTCACCAAACGTGGTTAGAAATTGGTCTTGGAAGATGTCCCAACTAGTAATAGATCCAGAGGGTAATGCGAAATACCATGATCCTGCTGTTCCTTGCAGAGTATAAGGAAACAGTCGAACAACAACATCTTCATTAGTAACCCCATTGAGATTAGTGGATAGCATAAAGTTGTTTATGTGATTTTCTGCTAGCATGCCTGCCTCGGGATTGAACTTAGGCAGCCATTTCTCAGGATGGGCTGGTATTTGACTCAAGGGTGCAGGCATTAAGACTTCCCCAGGGTTATTCCATGGAGACTGGGCCATTGCTGAACTACTAACAGAGGGAAGTGCAGAAGATGATCCTTGTGGTTGGGAAGATGAGGATATTATGATCGCAGATGATTGAGGAGGAGTTGTAGGGGTTCCAGTGGGTGGATTGACAATGGTCTAAAGTGGAGGAGTGGATGGTTGACTTTGTGATGAAGAGGTTGAGATGGATGATGTTGATGAAAGAGTCTTGGAGTCGGACTCTATAGGTGATTTCCTTGCTCTTTTCATTTTGGGAAGAGGTAATTCGGTTGGTCGAACACCAAACTTTTCACTCGTTCATCTGGTCAGGGGATGAGCAGGGTTATACTACGAAGTCACGCTACCTTGAGATTTATCAGATCTTTGAGGAGAAATGGAAAATCGATGAAGTTTGTGAACCCGAGATTCGACTTCAAGAGGTTCAATAATAGATTGTTCTGAAATGTCAGGGTTTGTAGCAGCGGTTGATGCTCCGGCGACTTCTAACTCTGGATTTAAGTGTAATGAAGAAGTCGAGGGAGATGGGCAGGGCGATTTACTCTCAGAATGGTATTTTGATTTAGATTTACTTGCCATTCATAGTTCAGGCCCTCCTTCTAGCACCAAATATGTTGAAGGCCCCGAAAATCAGGTCTACAACAAGGGGGATACCCGCCCGGTCCGGACCTTGGTTGGAAGCTCCTTATTCGTTTGGTATAGCGGGTCCGACTGGGGATATGGGACTAGTTTCCCAATTTAGTGTGTGTGTGTGAGAAAGATGGGTATTTCTGTTCTAAATGGAATACTTCTATCCTAATTCTAATCTAATGCTATTCTATTGTATTCTAATAAACAGAAAAACATCAAATTTATGCTAACCCGGGGTGTGATCTTTCTTCTATGCGATCTAAAAAGATTTCAAACAATAACTGGTAATAAAGATCATTCAGCTATTATAAGAAAACAATTCAATAAAGATGAACTACTTCGTATAAGAAATTAAACGAAACAGTTGTGAAAACCTATCGCATAAATGAGCTATTCATACACTAAGCATAAATAAATAGTTATCACTGTACAAAAGTACCAAATGATAACTTAGGCATCCACGCTGTAATATATAAACAACTGAAAACTGAACATCACTTTAACGCATAAGCAGAAATGGTTAAGAGATAAAAGTACCATTTATAACTAGTCCTACTCATGAGCTACAAACAACAATTGATTTATCTCTCCTTGATTTAACATCCACTAAGAGTACAGAAGTGCAACATCAGTAGCAGATATCAAATGCAAATACCAATAAACCCTGTTCTATTCATTCATCAAATCCTCCTCAAAGGGTGCAAAAGCGCATGTTCTGAGGACAAGCTTTTGATAAATTTCTAGACCTTTCTCTAAATGCATGAGAAGGGTTTAAATACTACTAACTAAATAACTTATTTACAGAAATTCAGGATTCAGTTTAAATGACCATCCTTTTTCTAAGCAAAACTATTTCTAAAGTTAAATCTAATATCTAACTATTTCTATATTTTCTCCTTAATGTCGCAAGCATTCAGTATTTGCCTGAGTAGAGTCCGCTAACTGTCTTCTGCCTTTAGTTGAGTTAAGAAAACAGAATCGGCAAGAGCTAGCACTATCTTCTCAGAAAAATCAATGGTATACTTGGGATTCATCCAATGACTATGTGGCTTTACCATGTATGCCTGGTAATAATCCCATTTCAACTTGGTTAACCCTTGGATTGCTTCTGCTTTTTCTTTAGCTTTTTGTTTCTAGTTTGTTTCTATCATTGCTTTTTTTGCAATTTTCGGGGCTTGCAGGTGATTGAGTAATTAGAAGCCTTCATTTTTGAGCAAGTTTTCTTAGCGATGCGCATCGGGAACTGCCTCCGTTCCTTGATCTTGGCTTCCTTGATGCGTTTTTCGCCTTTTGCGCCTTTTTCTCTTATCGGGTATAAAGCTCAAAATTTGTAAAAATAGTGATTCCGTGAGCTCTTGACCCTGAGCATTGAACTGTCTATTTCTGGTATCATCATCGTTCAGTACCCATTCAACGATGGTTGTATATGATAGATCTGTGATGGATGGCTCAGAAGTGTTCTACGGCTCTTTCTCTTCCTTAAGTAGATTAGGTGTGCCTTCTCAAACGCACATTGGAGTACTTCCTTTCCTCCTCACAGTTTCCTGCATACTGCCTTGTATAACGCTTTGTCCTTCGTTCTTGCAGTTTATAAATGAGGTGGAAGTAATGATAAAAATAATGACAAGAAAACTTTAAATGCCGAAGATATGCAAAAACACGCCACCTTACGTGAACTAGTTCTTCGAAAAACACAACAACATACTTCATTAACAACTGGCAACAAATCATTAATTTGCATTAAAGTGTATGACCAGTTCTTGGCCTAAAAAAATTTTCTCGAATAATGAGCCAAAACCAACTGCGATGGAGAGGTCTTGCGATTTTACTTTGCGATATCGCAGATCACTGCATCGCGTTATCGCAATCTCATCGTGATGTTCTATCGCAAGGCTGCTTGGTTGCAATATCGCAATATTGCAACATCGCGGATCGCTTAATCGTTATAATCATTATGTGTAATTCATGTGATTTTTGTGATGTGCGATATGTGATATTGCATATCAGCGATTTTAAGGTTTTTTTCAATGTGAGTTCTTATTAATGCATGCGATGCGATGGAGTTTCACGTCGCAATCTCGCGTTTTTTATCATTTTGGCTCATTAGAAGGTACCCTATCATTCTTTGCGCGATGCGATAACTCATAAGGAGTGAATTTACTTTCTTCATTATGAAACTTAGGCTTTTTAGATTCTTCAAAGCTATTTTCCTAAGTCCATGATGTTGTAAGTTTCATCTAAGAGGAAATGTAAACACTAATTGATTTTTTTAAATTTTTGACTAAGGGTCCCCACTTATTTAGTATTAGCAATAACACTTCATAAGGAGGGGGGTTGTTGGTGGCCAAAACACTTGGCATAAGATAAATTTGCATAAGACAATGCCATGTTTAGCTGCAATGTATATCATATTAATCTATCACAAAAAATAGTTTTATATATGAAAGTCACGTAAATTATTACCATAACTTGTAGTCTTATTATAGTTTTCTAAAAGTGATCTTATTATAGTTTAATTCGCAAAACTAATCATGCTTGTAGTCTTATTATAGTTTTCTAAAAGCAGTCTTATTATAGTTTAATTTAGGAAACTAATCATGCTTTTAGTTAATAAAATAATCTTACATGTAAATACATGTAGTGTTTTCGTCTTAAACACACACTCACTTGGTTGAGAGAATATCTCAACCATAGACCAATTTACAAACATATAGATCTAAACAACTCCTAAGAAATAAAAACGACACACAATGACTTGGTTGTGAGAATATCTCAACCACACACCAATTTGGGAAACATCTAGATCTAAACAACTCCTAAGAAATAAGAACACACTCATTCACATACAAAGAATCCCAAATGAAACAAGTAGGAATTATATTTTCCAAATCACTTCCTTAATGACTACCTATCTTGATTTTAATCTGTAAATTCTAGTTGTGGTTCACCCCCTTAATGACTACTTGTCTAGATTTCAATCTGTAAAGTGTATTTGTGGTCCTCATGTTTACAAACATGATAAAAAAGTATATGTCCACATCAATATAAAGTCAACTAAGATTTCCATACACGTACTTGTACCTACAAATCCCTCTCTATCATTGTAATCATGGATTTTCTCAGATTACCCATCACAATTTTCAAGGTTTTATCGATTTACCGTAAACCATGCCCAAGGTTTTATTTTCTAAACCTAAACAATGCCCACAAGAATCCCTATCCACTTCACTCTCACACATGGTTTCAGGCTTACCACAAACCTACATTATAAAGTGGTTTCTAACGTACCACAAACTTTCACTTACATATACTCTCACAAGTCATTCCTGGCTTACTATAAACGTGCACTTCCAAAATGGTTTGTAGTTGACCACAAACCTACAATTACAAAGTGGTTTTAAGATTACCATGAACTTCATGGGGGTTCACATGCCTCATCAGGCATACATTACACGTACCAACTCTTCGAGTTACCAGGTACATACATTACAAAGACCACTACAAAATATTAAATACACTTGCTTACTAATACATGTATGTGACATACTACATGATCATGAGTATATTCTACAAGCCCACAGAAACTTTCTACAGGTTCTCCATCATCCTTTAATAATTATTGTTTCTTGTTTACCTCATCTTTTGAAGTTGTTCAAATATTTGGCATCTTTGTCTTTATAAATTAAGTCTTGGAACTCCATACTTAACATGTTATTTCTTAAAATAACTAATTCTAACAAAATAAACTCATATTAAAATGCTAATCTCAATATGTATACTCATTTTAATTCCAAAATACTTTCACCATTAAAAAAAATTCACTTGCCCAAACATAAAAAACAACCATGCTTTACTTGAGGCATCCTTGAAATTGGATAAATGAAGAATATGCCTTCTAAATGTTCCCTAAATGTGGGATCTCCCTCCCTTAATGTTCTATGGATAACTATCAATGTCATCAATCTCTTTAATGAAGCTAGCTATGAGTTTTAGCTAGTCACCTCGCAAGAGCATGTATAGCTACATCCACCCGAGGCTAAGCTAATGAGGTCACCATAAAATGTTTTCTGACATGCCTTTGCTTTGGAAGATATTCGGCATAATTTGTGGCTTTGACCACAACTATGTGTAACTCCTTGTAATCGCTATTGACGTTGGTGAGACCAACTTTCGTGGTCTCCTTCAATGCACCGAAGGCCTTTCTCAAGCTTTGCTACATTCTCTGAATACTATATCGTACAAACTCAATTTCTTTAAAGCAGGATCCACCTCCAAAAACACTTGCAAACTCAATTTCCTCAATGCAGGATCTACCGCCAAAAACTCTTTCTCACCACCTCGATGTTCCATGGATGTAATATTACCTAGATATACTGAAGAGAGAGTTGAGTCTTTATGCACAAGATTGAGTCTGAATCCAACAAGGTCTCAGCCACATCATGCCGAATGAGTTCATGCCCAATCCATTCCTAAGGTTATCTTTTGATCGGGCGAAGAAGTTGTCAGCAACAAGCACCTCATTGTTGTCAGATTCCATCAACCGAACTACCAAATGAGATCCAAAGAACCCAACTCCCCTTATCACTAGAATTCGTAGCTTTGCCTGTGAGGATTTCAAGTAACGTAAGGTTGAGGGAGTTGGAGTAGTCTTGGGAACGGTTTGAAGACTAGTATTGGTAGTAGTTCCATTTGATGAATCAACGACAACCTTCGTCAACCACTCTCATCTTCTAGCTGCAACAATATAACACTAATCCTCCAATAAACAAGTGTACTCCAAAGATCTTGCGAGGCCTTCAGAGTTATTATATATTAGATCTGAGGGAGGAACTAACCCCCCCTTCCATAAGTCTAATTAAGCCATCAACCATGTCAGAAACATAGCAGAAGTCGCGGTTCTAAGTTCGAGGAGCTCGCACTGTCAACTCTTCACCTCTGAGTGCTTGTGCAATGAAATTTCTAACAAGGGCATCTGTGGGGAGTTTGGCATAACCCACTTCAAGTGCTTATATATTTTCTACAACCCTACATTGCATCAAATGAAGCACTATGAGCAACAACATCAATGTAAACAAAACATGTCTTTATAGTAACCAAAATATCTATCCAATTGGGTAGCCATATCTCCTTGGAAAAGTAAGGTTGGTGGATGTCCAATCAACTCAAAACTCAAATTCATGTCTATGCTCACCCTCTGATGTATGAAGCGGAAGTCAGACAAGTATAGTCTGGACACAACGTCATGTGCCACTTCGATCTACATAGTATACAAACTGACTGTGAAACAAATACACAACTTTGAAAATTGAATGCCCAAACACTGATCCTCTCACTCCCCTTCAATAGTAGTAGAAAATTGACATACGGCTCTCTACAGGGTGCAGAAAATGCACAAATGTGTCTTTACAGAACAAGCTTGGCCAGAATGAATGGACAAACCAAAAAATGATTGAAAAACAAACATTCACCAAACTATTTATTTCCCTCATAGAAGTGGCTAAGGACCCGTTCAAACAATATTTGATACCAATTTAGTTACATATAAATACATGTAGTGTTGTCTCAAAATAATTAGACTATGTTGGATATACAGTCATTTGGTTAGGAGAATATCTCAACTGCACACCAATTTACAAAACATCTAAATCTATTTTTGATACTAATTTAGTTACATATAACTACATGTAGTGTTGTCTCAAGATAAGTAGACTATATTGGATACACAATCATATGGTTAGCATAATATCTCAACCACACACCAATCTAGGAAATATCTAAATCTAAATAATTATTAATAAATAGAAATAATTTTTTTTACATTAAAAAAATCATAACTAAAACAACTAATAATTACATTTTCCAAATATCTATAACTAAAATATAGACCCATAAGAAATACATGAAAATTAACTATTGCATATACCAATACCAAACATTTAGATGTGTTCTAAACCATCTAGATGTGTCCAAAAAATTAGAGTTTTGGATTCACTTACTTTTACCCCTTTGGATGACCTATATATCAAAATTGTTCATTAATATGACCATACTTACAATACAAGTTTCTTTTACCCAAATACATCGCCACTTTTATTTTACCCTATTGCACATGAAAGCGTATACCATATTGGATATCCCCAGCATAAAGAATCTCAAATGTTAATTTTATTTGTGTTCAGTGCTAATCAATGTAAAATTCATATATGCTAAATTGTTGCTATCCTACCAGTCACATAAGGCAAACTATCAACATCGAGCATGAGTCACCTCCATGTCGATCTATTAAATCATTGCTAATGAATCTAAAATTCAAATATGTTAAATCATTGTTATCATCACAATAAAAGGAACACTATTGATCCGAACTGCGTCTTATAACATTATGTATGCTTTCATGAACTCTTTAAAATTCATGCCAAAGTTTCAAAGTCTTATAAAGATCAAACCTATCAGAGATATCCTTGTGATAGTTGCAATTTGTGATCAGCACGGAGCAGCGAGGACCCTTGGTCGAGTGTGCAGACCATTGGCCCAAGGTAACGGGCGCTAGTGCAAATTGGCAAAACCAGAGGTCAATTCAAGAAATGGGGGTAGTTTCTCATATGTGATTAGTGACAAGTCGCTAATCGCATATCACCGGGAAAACCCATCAAAGAAGGAAAATCCCAGAGCACCTAAACCAGAAATAATTATAAAACACGGAAAAGTAATTGTTCCGGTTTTGACGGAGTGAGATTCCACAAAACTGGCAGGATATTGGAGGGGCTTCGAGCAGTAAGCAGTTTCAACTAAGTCCCACCCGATGCCACACAAAGCGTGCCACACATCCGACAGAAGAGAGAGAAAACTGCTCACATTGGACCGGTAAACGTCATGTTACTTACCCGCCCGATATGGATACTAACCATAGGATGTGGAGGCTCCAGATCGACGACAGAGATGCAATCTGATGGATGACAGAATTCAATGGGGTAAAATGGCAGACTTATATAAGATTTGAAGTCCGATATGGACGATTTGTTGGCGGAGATTTGTGTTTTGTGGGCATTCATAGAACATGGCATAAGGATTTCAATGTATTTGGTTTCATATTTGGCTTTATGACAACTAGCAAGACAAGCTACCACATACCTTGTTCAAATGGCCAAATACAAGGATGACGACCCAACCCCCACTATCTCGTACACTTGAAAATCCATCTATGGTGTATATA
>APFE031417456.1:13091-28911 GCA_000404065.3 Pinus taeda | reverse complement strand
GATTTTCAAAATCTACTATAAAGAAACCTCTAGCACAGGGGTAGATATTAATTTCATCAGAAATGATAGGCTTCCATACCTCCGAGATCCAATTGTGGAGTGCTATCAGCCGCGGCCAAAAACCATTGAACCGGCAAATTAGGGCACTTTCGGAGAACTTTAAAGCTTCATTGAGTGAGTCCTGGACCACTTGGATAGTGGGAGCTGGGGCTTCACTCACGATATGGGCAGGAGATTGCCCTCCAGAGGCGGATGAGCCACCAGTTATTTTTGCGAAGCTCGAAGCCATATTTTACGCAGATCTGCACCAAATCTATACCGTAGATTCAATTCAAGAGAAAACTGTGGAAGAGATCTGCGGAGAGATCCCGAAAGTCATACTACCAATCTCGACCACTCCCGAGGGAACGTACGTTCAAACTTAATACTCTGTAAATTACCGAGTCATAAGAGATTTCATAGTTCACCGAATTCACCGAATGATCTGCGCCAGATCTATACCGTAGATTCAATTCAAGAGATTTGCGGAGAGAACTGCGATCTGCGGAGAGAAGAGAACTGCGATCTGCGGAAGAGAACTGCGATCTGCGAAAGATTTGCCGATCTGCGGAGAGAACTACTAAGGCCTTGACAAGTAAGCTTTATCTCTCCACTAGATCAAAGCACAATGCTAGGAGGCATTCAATAGGACACCACACAACTTCCTCTCCAAGGCACATACTCCACCTAGGTTCACCAAAGTATGTCCTCGACAGCATCATTTCCCAATCTATTGTCGCAATACATGACAGAAGAAAATATCAGTCCTCCGGACTATTCTTATACCAGATCAATGTACTTGACTTACGATTGTTAGTCATGGTCACATTACATGTCTCAAGAATGTCGGTCCATGATGCTTATCCAATTTACCATTCTCTCTACACGTGTTCATGTACTTGGCTTGTGACTTTTAGTCTTGGCCATAGTACATGACACATGGAGAAATAGTACATGACACATGGAGAAAAAGGTGTCCATCCTCACTCCCTCTCAATGTGGGTGGGGGGGATATCCACCAACCCAAGCTTGTCCCAAAAATGTTCATGCTTTCCCTTATGAAGGGACTTCGTGAAAACATTGGCTACTTGTTCATTCATTTAGATTTGTTGTAGCTTCTCGACTCCTATCTACACCATACTCATGAATCATAAAGTGTTTTGACCTGCCATTAAGAGCCAGGTTCTTTGAAAATCTTTATAGAGTATTACAATCAAATGCAACATGTCATCATCAAACATTTTATGGAGCCAAACTGTTTAATATATAATTGTACAAACTACCATATATTTTGCCTTTGTTGTGCAACAAAATCCTGCTTCATGCTCTTTCAAGAAACCATATCAGATCCCAACCATTAGTAGTATCTCTACTCATCATCAGCATTGATAACCCAATCGATGTATCCTCAAGTGCCAAGCTGAAACGTAAGTCTTTCATGTCAAATTTTGCTTCTAGCTCCCACTGAAGTCAATATTTCTTCCTTCTACTCATAAGTCCTTTTTTCCCAAAGTGTGGGTTTTCTTTATTTATAAGGTTCCTTAAAAATACTGGGTAACTATTCTAATTGAGGCAATCATCTTAACATGATCCTCTCCCTTTTACTGGAAGAAACTTCTTGCTTTTATGTTGTCATTTGGTGCATGCTAGATTTTGACTTCTCTAATGCATACTTCAAACTTCTCTCTTCTATCTGCATTCACATTCTTCCATGATTCGGGAAATTCCTCATGCTTTCCTACATTCTTCTATTTCTTTCTTCTTATTTCCAAAGTCTAAGCAGTCCTTGCCATTGACCTGCAATCCTCACTAGGAGGTCATGAAAGAACAAATACAATTAAGCAAATTGTATAGAGACAAGAGACTATTAAAAGGTAAAGACAACAAAAACAATAGTAATCATAGAAGAGGGTTTATAGAATACTTATCTCTTGAGAAAAGTCAACTTCCTCTTAATCTTATGGACTTCTTGCATATATTTGCAACTTTGTCAGCTCCATCAAAAATCCAACTTGTAAGACAACTTCATCCACATCATCATGCATAGGTTAGGGTTTCTTCTTCTTTTAGTGGAAGCAACCATTCCTAGTGTATAAACATTAGGCCTTTCTTGTTCAAACCCTTGCTAGGGTTTATAAAATCTAGATGCTTCATGACCTACTATATCGATTATGTCTTTATCCTCAATAGATAGGGAACAAATTTTTATACAATGTGTCTTTACATACCCCTTGATAATACATTAGATGTCAACAATATCTTATTCATCCAAGAAACATACCTTTTGAATTGATAGTACTTTTCATTCAATCCTTCCTTCGAGTATGGGTTGCTTTAAAGAGATAATGGGCCAGTTCCTTGTAATTTCTTTTGTCTCTACAAACTTTATCACCTTAGGATACAACTCAAACTTATAAGGAATTGATTGTCACCACAAACCTTTTTGACTTGAGCATAAAACTATGCTTAGAATCTAGACCTATGAAATGTCTTCTTGAACTATGCTCGAGTTACAAAGTGATAAATTCAAACTTTGTCTTTGTAACACACCCTCTCGTCTAACTTGATAAGAGAGGCGGTTATCATGCAGATAGACTCTTAGTACAAAATTGTGAGAACGAGATCCAATAAAAAAATTTTAATTACCGCTAATTTGTGATGCAATGGGCATGTATAAATCACAACTACTCATGGCAAGGAAGACCAACTTATTGTAGTTGCATTTACAGAAATATGGAGAGGTAGGTTCAATCAAACCAAGCTCAGTTGGTCAAATGAGCAATAGAGAAATAATAGACCTATTCAACTTCTAAAACAAGAGCCTACTAAAGAAGTCAATATCATAGGATTCAAGTGCTTCTATTGAGGTAATCCTGGCCATATATCTTGTGGTTGTAGGAAGAGTCAACACTAGAAGAGAAGAGGACACCATAGAGGTAATTACGCATAAGACAATTGTACAATACCAATTAAATTAGGGTTTAAGATTGAATTTGTCACAAGACAAGGCCTTAATGACATGTAAAACATGATCTCCATCCAATCACAAAGCAAGTCATTGCCAATGAAGATTATTCTACTATGGATTATGACATTACATTTGAAGTTTAAGAATAGCCCTAACCTTGTCCTTCACAAAGCAAATAGTTGATTGGTACTTAAAGTATATCACACATAGTCGAGTTATGCCAGATGATTTCATTCCTTTTGTCTTTAACTATATTGAAGTGGTTTCTTTTCATAAATTCATGTTTGTTCTTTCTAACACTACAACTTCTTTTTGGGCCATGAATAATCCAATGTGTATATACAACACAAATCAAAGAGTCCATCTGTATGTACATATACCTTCTATACATGAATCATAATCCAAGGATAAAATGTTGTCAAACTAAATCGACGACTTAATTTCCAGGGCATTATGCCTACCAGGGTTTGAACCTATATCTTCAACATGTTGACACCCCACCTTAAACACTAGATCACAACCTGGAAGACAAAAGCATATAATTCATTCATTGGGAATGAGATCATCAATCAAATTCATTAAAAGAAATGCTAGACTAGTTTGTGCAACATAAAAACAATTGTTATGTTTCCATATTAAATACCTTATAGCAATATCAATGCAATCCGACAGGAAAACTTCTCCAATAGTGCTTGGTAGGCAATAGTTATACAAAATATACATCCCAAATTGTACGATTGTAAATCAATGAAATAGATTGCTAGATCTCATTTTATTGAAACCAAATATCCTTGTGTACAGTAATCTCAATCATAAGTACCTACTTAACTCTTTTTGGAACCAACCAATATGGCTAAAGCATCATTGCATCAATTGCATATACGTAAGAATCTGACGTTCTCAAGTCCTGATACTGCTACATAACTTATACTTGGTCAGAATGGTGTAGAAATATTCCATACAAGTGATGGCCTAGAGATAACAATATAGACAAATTACGACCTCCTTCCTTTTGGTCTCTTCCACCAACATGTGATTAGAATAGACTAGATATTAAATGATTATAACATGTGGTGTTCCTTTCCATCATCATTGAAAGAATATATGGATTAGTTTATTTTTTTTTATTGTTCATGAGTAACCCTGATATTAGAAGCTCTTCCAGTCTTATTGAAAGAAAGAGTGAAAGAGAGGGATTATATTAATGTATGCATAATGCCAAATTAGGTGGTTAGTGCAGATCTACTTTCTCCAAAAGGGGATATTTATGCCACATTTTATGAGACTTCCATAAGCTCTTATGGATTCCTAATAAATCATCTAGTATAAATTTCTAACAAAGATCATGAACCTCTTCAAATATTTAGTCCATGTTTGCCACAACTTGACTGATGAAGCAACAAAAACTAATTAGAAAGTAGCATAATGTCCTAGTCAAAAAAGAATGTAAAGGTTGTGATCATACTCTTGAGTTTGGTACTTGTATGGTCAGTTAGCTTTGTGCTTACTTGATTTTTGCCTACATTAGCAAAAATAAGGATCATTGTGTGGTTAGAGACCTTTCATCGTTTATAGTATAGGTTTCATTTGTTGACATAAACAATCCAAGGACAAATTCTTCATATGATGCCTGCTTAAGTTCTAGTTTGGTCAGAGACCTTTCATCGTTTATAATAGAGGTTTCATTACTTGACGGAAACAATCCAAGGACAAATTCTTCATATGATGTCTACTTAAGTTCTTGTTTTAAGACAACAATTCATCCACTTTAATTAAAGCATTGTTACTACCAAAGAATGTTATTCCTTAAAATTTCTAGTTCACATATACCTCAAGTTACCTGGCGAACTAGAATAATTTCTTGATTTTCAATTGTTAGACTTAAAGGCATATTTGAATCTACAGTTTTGTGTATATTTTCAAAAACTATTCTTCGGAATTGCAATAAGATAATTCAGCTCATGCATAGACAATGTTATTCTGAGCATTTTTAGGAAATGGTATGAGAGAGTTAACTATATATATAGAGAACAAACAAATTTAGAGGTTGACTAGAGAATATTAATATTTTATGCTTCACTAACATTCTAAAAATTATTCAAACACAAAAAATACAGGAAATATAATTTCTTGTGCTCCCAACACTTGCATAGAGAATTATCTTGTCTTGTGCGACCTTGTATATAATTACCAGAACAAACTCCTCCAAAGGAACATAAAAGCTAATAGAATTGTCCATAAGTCCCTTCAAGGATTTCAATAAATCCTTGCACTTTTTCTATCCAAAAATGTAAAATGCGACTCTTTTGTGTCACTGACAAACTAGTTTTTGATGTTCGTAAGGTATATCTACAGTGGTAGTTAATGTCACAAGCCTCAGACTTATCAACAACTACGGAAAGTTAATTTAGAGAGTCAACCTGGCAACACTGAATTTTTTTTTGGCAAAACCCAGCAAGACTTGGAAAATTTTGTGGGTTGAAACCATGTTTTGAACATGAAAATAACTACTCCAAGTAAACTTTCAATTGATGTAACCAACAAAACTAGCAAACATGTGAAAGGGCTCCAACATAATTTGTACCAGAAATTCCTAGGACAATCGCCTTATGAAGCTTCCAATTATAATGTGTTAACCATAAAGTGTGGTAATCATCACATGAGGCTAATCCTAGAGGACCATGGAACACCATCTTCAATCTATGCAAGTTTATTACTAAGGAATCATATCACCCGAACATCATCAAGCTGATCCACCAAAAAGGTGAGTCAAGACCATAACAAACCATCAACAATTTCAATATCATAAGGAGACACATCTCACACAATTAATTTGCATACTCACAGTTTCAGAAATGTAACATAGGGTCCACTTTTCATAACAATTGGGATAGGTATTTATCTCATAATGAGACTAGGCAATTGAGTCAGGAAATGTGATTACCCGCCCAACCATAGATTGGGTTGTACGGTGGTCCTTCTTGTAGCCTAATCACCCTCGAGTTGAATTCTAGAGCATAAGTGAGGGAGATGCTTATAGATTCCTTGGGTAAAACGAGTCTCCAGAGGGCCAACCACCTCCATCCTCTGGCTAAAATCACATTATTTAAATTATTCAAGCTCACATCTAGTTTTGAGAGCCTATGGAGTCTCTTAGGCTCCCAATGACTTTATGATGAAAAGCCACACAATTCAGACCTGAATATAATGCCATGTCAAGATGAGTGAACTTGCTGCAGTATTTTCAATATAATTTTATTGCATCAACTTTGTATTCCACATACTTGTCAATGGACTTAACATTGCTTGACTGAAAGGCTTGACCTAGATTAGGAAGAAGCTTCTATATTTGAGCACCCGAAGGCGAGGCTTGAGCATACCCTCCTTTACGGTCAATGCTCCCATGATTTCTCAACACATATGACTGTACAATCCCCCGTAATAGGTAGAACTTGAGATGGGCCATCATCTAGTGATAAATTCGAGGAACTAGAGGCTAACCCTACCAATTGTCCCTTGTGGCTGGGCTTGAAATGACCCAATTCTCTTCTGATGGAGTCCAAATTTTTGATTTCATGGTATGTTTCTCCATGCAGAAAGGTTGGTACTGTAACAAGTCAAGTTCTCTTATCAGTTATGAGATTGGTAGTAGTATAATAAATTCAAAGAAATAACTTGGATGCTCATGCTAATGTGAGATATTGACTATTGAATGAGGTAATATATGAGTTTTTGTTATCAACTAGGTAAATTCATGTGGGTTGATGAACATAACTAGCAGGATATGGCCTATGCCCAATGCAATTACTTTGCAGAGAATTGTGAACACCAACAACAATATTGCAAGGAATTAGAGTGTGATACAAACCTTTAAGAGAGACCAATTTCAATGGCTAGAGATTGAGCCAAAGAGGCTATCTGATGCAGAGAGGCATTCCCCAAAGGGTGGTAACAAATGTGGTCAACAATTCCTAATCTGGGATGAGTTGTAGAATGCACCGTACAAAATACAATGTTTGGGAAGGACAAGATGTAACCTACATGGTTGTAGTCCTTGTCTTCAGATGCATTGAGGATAGCAATGACATGTGGGTAGGCCCTAGCTGCCTTTTCTATGGCCTCTAATGCTTTGCCATTCCTACACTCAGATACATAGAGCTTAAAAGAAGCTACAACTTCGTGTCTAAAAGGTTTAAGATACACGAACCATGTTGTGTCAACACATCTTAAAAGTGCAAGTTGCCCATCAATTTCATCGATGCTCTAAAAAACTCAACTAAAATTGTTATCTTGGGAAAACTTCACTTCATTTCTTGACTCTTTGTTCAATCGAGGCTTCCAGATTATCCACCGTGGCATTATCTCTCAGATTGATGCCACCCTTGATGATTCCTCTAGTGAAGTATGGCAGCAGAACAAGGGGTGTATTGGTGAGTGAAGTCGGGGCTATGTCTTTGAGTGAGAAGTTCTTGTAGACACAAGCACTTGTAACAAAACGAGAGGTAGCATTGGGGGAATCACCAAGGTGAATAGGGAGTAAAGCTACCACTCAAGATTGCTCATACTTTGAATGCTAATAGAGCTAATGGCATGGAAGGAGCTAGTGAACTAGACAGAGAGTGAACCAAGTAGAAAAATCCAGTCTCCCCAATAGAACCTAAACCAAAGGTGTGATGGAAAGAATGGAATTACTACCTCCTTCTACCAAGCCTCGGTGGTTGAATCTTTTTTATTACCACAAAGAAGTTGATATAGAAGACCTTTGAGAACCATACCACCCTCGCACTGCATTTCCCCCACACTCTGTTACCTTTGTCCTTTTTGCTTGCCTAGTGAGGCTCTCTTTAGCCCATGAAACCATGCTAGTTGCCCATTGTCTCTTTCATTTTTTTGTTGGTTTTTCTTTGTCATCCTTGGTATGCTTGTGTCCACATGCTAGAATCTTGTAGGCTAAACATCATGGTGCCACTTAATCCTCCATCCTTGATATTTTTACAACCTGTCCCTTGTGCATATATGTCAGCCTCCATGGATGCCACCAAACAAGTCAAATTTCCTAGAAATCTCCCCCCTCCACCTCAACTCTGTAATCAGTGTCCCTAACTTAGCCCATTTAATTTAGTTAAGTTTACAATGGTTAAAATAAGTGGGAAATGTAGTCGGGGTTATTAAAATCTTCCTTTCACAACTTTAGAGATAAATTCTGGATGAACAAACCACAAAGGTGCAACAATACCATTGTAAAATGAACTTCAGATGTCAGTTACAGATTATTAGTCTATCATAGGGACTCGACACTTCTCATTGATATAGGTAACATATTTTAATGTTAGAGAACAAATACCTTCATATCTAACCTTGATTTTATACAAAATATGTCACAATTTCAAAGAGACATTAAGTTGGCCTACTGTATATATATTTCGCTCTTCTATTATGTATAGTCATATCATATAGCCTTCACGGATTTGTATCACTAAAAAAGATCTTCAATGATAAAGTTGTTTGCACAACTTCACTGTAATTCAAATGCCATGGATGTAACTATCTTGAATAACTTCAGACTCCTCTTAAAAATGGCTTCTTGTCATCATATATGGGCTCATATATCATATAGCATAACAATGTCACGATAGAGAATGGCTAGCTTAGATATTTCATATTTCCTTCACGGTGACTCTTGAAAAACACTATAAACAATATATCACAGAGATAACACAAGATTTTTTTTCATAGAGATAAACCATAAAAACTCGTCCCTTCACATAAAATTCAGACCTTTTTCTTAGACTTGGACTGTCACCTAGGCACTCTTCCATTAACTCAAATAATGTAGCTTAGATTTGTTTACTCTCTATGCCATGGAGATTATGAACTATTTCATTATTTGCAACAGGAATATAGCTCAAAACTCCTTTTTCTTCATTGAATGCTCATACCTTGATTCGTAGAGATAAAATACTTGAACTAGATGAATGGACTATACCATAGATTCAAACCATGTTGCAAATTTAGCTTATATGAATCACACAGATATAATTTGGATTGTTAAAGACTTGATCACAGTTCATAGAGGGTCGAACTTCAATTTCGGGTTACTGGTCTTTTTACAGAGGCTAGGCCTTGACACAATTTCATAGATATTTCAAACCTTAAACAAATGTTTGCTCCACCCTTAAGGTCTTGGTCTTGGGCATGAGATAACAAATATTTTTTCGGCCTTCCTTTTGGGGCTCCTACAACTCGACCTTACAAACTTATTCACATACCTTTCTTATAGACCTCCCTTCGTTGCACTTGAAATTATTTCGACCCTTAAGATAGGTGCTTAACCCCACGTCTAACACCACAAGAGAGTTGGACCTACTTCAAGATGCACAACAAATTCGTCCCAATTGCATAGGTATCTGGTCTAGCATATGCCTATAAACACATTTGTAAATTAAACCGATAGCTCCTCTTCATGTCCAAGTTTGGACCACAAGAAAAGGTACAAGATTTTTCCTTTTCTCAAACTCAAATTAGGCTCCTTGGGTCTGTGGCTACCTCATACTTTTCTTCGAAACTAGCTCTAATTCCATGTTGAAATTTGTTTGCAAACAATAATTTCTAATCATGATAATTACTCGTGAAGGTCTTTATTGTTCCTTCTTAGTTCTTTGTCATTTATCAAGTAATTACCAATTTAACCATTTAAGTACAAGAGAAATAAAGATCACAGTGCACAAGATACAAAAGACACCGGAAATTAGGCTAGAGGCCAGGGAAAAACCACAAGGGGAAACCCCAACAGTCCTTTCCTTATAGAATCTTTTGTCAACTAGGGAAATCCAAGTCAAACTAACCAGTCTCCCAAGTGCCAATTCAATCCCCCATCTATCCATAATATTGTTTCACAAATTTGTCCTTAAAATCCACATGTCACTCAAATATAATTCCTCAAGAACTTCTCTCGACCACAGAGAATATGTTTAAGGAACTTCATACTTCATCACATAAATACATGCTTCAAAGCTCGGGTTTGTTCCTCAGAATTTGCCATGGCAGCTTGCATCATCATAGGGAGAAGGTGCCACAAAAGACTCACATTAACTAGAAGAATATGCCTCAGATTTGTATGCCACAAACTCGAATTTCTTTCCATAGAAGAGCGACCCGAATTGGCTTCCAAATGGTGGAGGAATGATGCCACTATATAGTTGTTTCCTCATGTGAAAAGGTGCCTCTAAAGGCCGAGCCGACTTGACTTATGGAGGCCGACTTGGTCAACTTGGGGACAAAAATAAACTTTAAAAATTCAATATTTATTTTTCTTTTAAATGTCCAAATGGGACATGGTAAAAATATTTTTTCTTTTAACTCTTTTACAAAATCATGATGATAAACATTTATGAAGACCAAACCTAGTTACAACTTCAACAACTCGAAGAGTGTCATATGCTCCTCTAGTGGACTTGGGCCCCAATTAAGTTGCCCAAACTATGATGAAAGCACCTGTAAGTCACATATAATGTCCAATGCTGCATTCTCACAATCAGGTACAATAATTCAGTAATGCATCTAAGTGAACGAAGCTTGTTAATCAAAGGCATATTGAGACTTCATATGGGGCTTCTCTTCCAAATTTGAGGGTTTAATCTCATTATTGTGTTACCTCCCTGGGTAGGAGTGGTTAATAAACAACCCTATTAGGTGTTCTCAACCCCTAAGGGGAAAGACAGGACCTTGGTACATTGTACAATTGATAGGTGGCATATAAATGACGATGAGATGGATGGGGAAACAAGGGTCTCAAGGCCAGATACCATGTGTACAAGGATAACAATGATGTGAGTGTAGTGTCCTATCTAGGGTGCTAGACTGGGCTAAATTTATTATCGGCCAGGGTGCGTAGACTTAGAGGCGTGTGCCTAAAATATATAGACATAAAGGATCTAATATAAGCCTACTCTTCCTAATTACAATGCTATGACTTGATTTAATATCAAACTATCAATCAAATATCAACTAAGCATCAAACTATGTGTCACTATCAGCTAAGATTCAATTCATAACATGTTGTGTATCACTGTAATTAAAGGTTTTGGTCTCCTTACAGAGACATCAAACATAAAACCTCTGTTCAATGCTCTTCAACATTCATGAACATTCATTACAATCATGCAAAGTGAAAATCGTAAGCATACAGTCCATGACAGTGCTTTACAAGGCAACCCTGGATCGAATCCCTTACAGGATACAATTCACGATCCAAATGAGAGTCTATTCAAGCGCATGCATAAACATATAAACAGCGCATTCATAAATACATAAATATAAACATTGATTTAATCATTGTGCATATATATCAATATCAAATACCAATCAAATGCTCTGGCTGCAAACGCAATTAAAATAACAATGTAAACGCAATTAAAATGACAACAGTATACCATGTACGCAGGGCCCGTCCGCGTTCTTGGTATACCGAGCTTGTTATCCCACGATCACCGTATTAAAACAACGAACTGTGATTATAATGCAAGTCTTATTTGTATTAAATCGAAGCTCTGTTCATGAAGCGACAAGTAAAAATGTAACGAACATACAACCAGGTTCAGACTTATATTTACATATGGTTCACATCCCTTGAAAATGGATGTTCATCCATGAGCGGCTGTTACCGCTTTTATCAAAACACAAAATGTTTCTATCCTAGCTTACACATATAAAAAAAAAGGAAACAACTAAAAATCGATTTGAACTGTGACTGTGTGCTGTTGCTGCCTTTGTCGCCAACATGCCATAGTTGACCAGTCGTTGACTGCGCATGTAGGAGGGTTGTTTCCGCTGCGGGATAGGTGCTTGTCCATGCTTGGACATTCCACTTTTCACCCATACCTTTCGCTCTGGCCTGGCTATCATGCCACATGTCAAACAATAAGCCATTTACAGGTTGTTGGGACTTCCTGTAGTCATTTTTCCCAAAAACTCCTAATTTATTAACACAAAACCTTAAATCAATTTAAATGCAATTCAACAACTATAAGACTATTGATTAATCAATTTCCAAGGCATTTGAGGGATAAATGATGAAAAGAGGTAGGTAATTGTCATGTTTTGGGAGGGAAAAAGGGGTCATAGAATGGTACCAACATCTCTCCCCGACTTAATGACTTAGCATGTCCTCATGCTAACCTTGAAGTGCTTCCTTTAAACTCGGTCCCTGCCTATACCTCTGTTGCCTTGAGCAATGTGTCTACATTATTTTTCACCTGGGCATCTTTCTGGTCATGGAGCTCTTGCTTTAGTCTTTTGTACTTTTCCTTAAGGGTCTTCTTTTGATTGTACCACTTGGTGGCCCACTTGCAAATGTCTGTCTGCTCAGCTTCCAGCTCATTAACTCGCTCCTTTAACTTTTCATTTTTCTTTTGAATTTCTTTACTTTGTGTTCGGAGCATTTCATTTTCTTTCTTAATAACTTTCTCCAGCGTGTTGGCCTCCATGAGCTCTTCCTTTAATTTTTCAATTTGTCTCTCTAATTTCTTCTGCTTCTTATTGGGAGGTGGTGACCCTCTTTCCTGTTTGTTATTACTTTCGACCTCTATATCAGCTCCTGGGGGTGAATGGCTTTCAACATCTACATCGGCTCCTGGCCCTGGTGGTGAATGGTCACTGCTCTGAATATCCATCTGTATAGGTGCATTGGATTCGGGTTGGTCTTCTTGCAACTGAACTTTTGATGTCCTTCTTGTTCTTCTTGAGTAAGTGGTGAAGACTTTGTCTTGTTCTGCCCTTTTAGCATCCTCCTTTCTCATTTGTCTGGTCCTTATGCTGCTCACAGGTGGGGGTATCTTGTTAGCTTTGGATGATGCTGTAATCTCCTCATCAATGTCCTTCATAAATCCTGAGTTTTCTTGTGATTCTTCTTTGTCTTCCTCGTCCGTGATTTGGTTGGCAGCTAAGAACTCCTTCCATGTTTTCCCTCTTCTTTGCATTTCATGTTCGATGAGAATTTTGATTAAACCAAAAGAATAAAAGCTTTTGTCTTCGTTTCCTTTCTGCTTTCTGGATGGTTTTGGACATCTTAGTTAGGCTCTGCAATAAGAAATATGGTAAACTGATGACACATTGTTTCTTTATGTGTAGCAACAACTTGATGTGGTATAAATAAACAATGTTGTAGCGGCCTTCACAAGTTACAAACTTTTGAAGTATGTAAACCATTTCATCCCAAGGATGCACCAACCAACTTCTTGGAACGCCTTTCTTCCAGTTGACCGCTGAGACTCGGGACCTAGACATGAATTGGGTCCACGATTTCTCTTTGAATTGTTTGGTTTTAAAATACTTTTCCCCCTCTGGGCTAATCCCTATCGCTTGGGCGATGGTGTCTTCTGAAACCCTGAATGAGAAAGTGCCTATCAGGGCTTTCTCCCCATTAAATGTGAAGGCGAATTGTTTAGCAGCTTTTTCGTTGCTTCCATGGAATTTTTCCAAAAAGGGTAGCCATTGTATTTCCCTCAGAATTGAAATACAGTCTTCATGGTACTGGGAGCTATCGAACACATTTGGCTCGACCCTATTTGTCATCTTGGCAGAGGGTCGAGCTTCTTAACTTGCAAATTTAACAAAGAAGTCTGGATTTATTACCTGATATAGTCGCTCCCTTAGTGTTCACTGTAATGCTGGGTCGACTGTTGTGTAGCTCGGTGAGAGTCGAAACCGGATGCGCTCTCTGCCCTCGATCCTTGCTGTGGAGGCCACGGAGTTATACACCAACGTATGCAATCGTGAAAATAAGTGAAATGACCAACTTCCTTCTCCTCAGAGTGTATTCATTTTTAAGAACAGAGGAACAATGATAATATCGCTTGCACAAATATAATGATGGGAGCGCTGGGAGGTGTATATACTACACCGATGATGGAGTCCCCTGAATCATTTGGGTGTGCCGGGTGGTGAATTCATCATTCGGCCCATGCAAAATAATGAATAGGCCTGTTGTCTCTTTCCTTTATATAATTACTCTTTTTTTTTTTTATTTATTTTTTTTTTTTAAATATCACCACGTGTCGTGTTGGTACTCAGCCAATTGGAGGTGTAGATTTAGGAGGTTGGTATGGCGGTAGATGGTTGTAGGGTGCTTAGGAAATATTGGAGTTAAGGGTTAATGAATTTTTGAAGTAGGAAGTAGGTTGGAGTAGGGAAGAATTAGGGGGATAAGGGAGGATGGTAAAATGCGCCCTTGGAATTAATCATAACATTCATAGCTATTAGAATTAACATAAAAATTAATCTAAGAAATTAAGTGTTAAAAACAAGGAGTGTATTACATTGTTATTTGACTGTTGTTGTATTGGCATGCTGAGTAGAGCTAGATTTTTGACTATTGTTTGATTTTCCTTGTTGTTCATAACAGGTCCCCTGAGGTAGGTTTGAATGCAACAGGTCCCTCTGCAGTGCTGAAGATGTTCATGCAATTCTTTGTGTGCATGCAGGTGCTGCTGAGCTTGAGTGCTTGATGAAGTCTTGATGGAGTCTTGGTCCTGCCTTTGTAGAAACTTGCCGAAGCTGTGTTGAAGTAATTTTATTTTGAAATATCAATCTCCTAACAGGTCCCTTTTTGTGTGTCTAAATAGGTCCCATTACTGTTGGTGCTGGTAGCATGGTCTTTTTGGACAGAACAGGTCCCCCTGCATAGTATTTATAACCAGGTCCCCCTGATATAAAACAATGACAAGACAACTTATTTATTGAAGTCTGGAATGGTGGAACAAACTTCTTGGGAAATTTACAATGATGAGAAAAAAAAAATTACAATGGAGAGATAAGAATATAAGAATACTGATGCTCCTCTCCCCCACAAAAATTTTGACTTGTCCTCAAGTCAATATTCAGCTGAGACATTAAACAGTGAAAAAGAAAGAGAATTCTTACCCGCCAACGAATTGGTTTTCAAGTAGGAATTCGAGGTTAGAGTGTGCCAGAAACTGGTTTTCACCTCTAACCCATTTATTATTTTGCTATGTTTATATATATATATTTTTAATTTTTTTCGAAATTGAAAGAAAATAAACTAAGGCAGGGATACTGCAGTTGAGGGCTGCAGTATCTCAACCTCACTTTGTTGAGAGACTGTGCGTAGAAAATCTTGCTTGCTGATGGGCTTAGTATAAAGTTTCAAGCGATGACCATTGATAGTAAAGGAATGACCTTCTCCATCAATAGTTGTGAGCTTCATTGATCCATTGTCATAAACCTGAACAATTTCGTAGGGGCCCATCCAATGGGTGGTAAACTTGGCTTTATGATCTCTGAACTTAGAGTAAAAAAGTATAGCCCAGTCACCTTCCTTGAACTGCTTCTTCTTGATATGTGCATCATGCCACTGCTTCCTTTGCTTTTGCATGAGGATGGTGGTCTCCTCTGCTTGCTGCCTCATTTCATCCCGCTGGTTCAACTGTTGGATTCTTTCTTTTTGTGCTTGATCCAAGTCAATTTGTAAATCAGCAGCCAGTTTAAAAGTATGTATTTGAAACTCAATAGGAAGCATTACCTCTTTGTCGTACACCAACTGGTATGGTGTAAATCCTGTAGTATCCTTCCATGTGATTCTGTAAGCCCAGAGTGCATCTTTGAGCTTTTCTTCCCAATTCTTCCTGTTCATTGCAACAGTTTTAGTAATGATACCCTCCAAAGTTTTGTTTGTAGATTCCACCTACCCATTGGCCTATGGATGGTAAGGTGTGCTTTTCCTATGCTTGATTTTGTATTTGTCTGTGATGTCCTTTACCAACTTTGAGGTGAATTGGGTACCTTGATCAGTTACTA
>APFE031417449.1:116127-190702 GCA_000404065.3 Pinus taeda | reverse complement strand
GTACAAGCATGAAGAAAAATCGATTTTACAGCAGATCAAAAGCTCCTACTTATGCGGTCAATGCTGGGTCAAACCCTAACCTTTTTGGTTACAAAGGCAGTAAAAGCCATGGTTTCTAAACTAGCTTCATTTTTTCATTTTGGAAATTGTTTTGTCTTTTTGGGAAACCGGTTCATCTTAGAATGACCGAAAATCATTCCACTGTAAAAGCAGGAACAACTGCTTCAATGAATGTGCATTTGACTCAAGATAGGAAGGAGATAAAAACTCTGTATCGTTTTGTTTGCGAACAATGTTATGTTACCTCTGTGTATTGTTTTAAAGGACCGAATTCATATATGTGATTGCAACTCTTAGTGTTTGAATACAATTACGATTTCACTCCAGCATTGTTCATGCGTTAAATCTTGTCGATTGATTGAACTCATTCCAGCGTACCATTGAAACGTGGATGAGCCCTGTGTGGATTGGTATATTGTGCCTTTCATTTTCATTACTTTTGAATTTATATAGAACGCATTTCCATTGCTTTTGAACGCATGTCGTTTAATGTCATTTTCATAGCTCTTGAATTTACACAGAACGCATACTGTTGATGTTATTTCCATGCTAATGATTTTGTCAATTTGATTACGATTTCTCACAAATGGAATCTATGGTGCTTGCTTAAATATATCATCGTTAGATCATTGAATTAGGTCTTGTAAGGGATTTGGTCTAGCGTTATGTTTTAAGGCATTTCCATAAACTCTGTTTGCGTATGTATTTAAAGTTCAGTGTGTTTTTGATTTCTTTATGAGTGCTTCAGTATTAACTAGACAGAGTTTTGTGCACAAAATCCTTGCAAGGGGATTCAAATCTCAGTCTACCTATACTTTGTATCTCTGAGACAGTTAGATAATCTAGGTAATCTAAGTGTTAAAGTGAGAGGAAACATACCTCAACCTTCTGTAAAGAAGTATTGTCGCCTATCACCACAAACACTTAGTTAGGAATCCTTTATGCCTATAGATTTTAGGCATACGCCTCGAAGTTTACTTACCCAGGTCAATAATAAATCTAGTCTAATCTAGCACCCTAGATTGGCCACTACACCATCTCTTCCCGAATCCTCGAGACAGTAGTATCCAGAGGCCGAGAGGCATTGGGAGCCTCGCTCCGTTCAGGTCTCTCTCCCTTGATCTTTCTCCAGACTTTCCCTTGCATTGTCCTGTTTATTGCTTTGACTGTTGACTCCTTGGCAAGCTTCTGGAGAGGGCTCAGACATTAGGCGCACTCGAATTGGGGGCGTAGCTTCTTCTTCAGAGAAGAGAATGGTGATATTGGCAGTAATTACAAGTCTATGCAAATTGCTCTGAAAAGTGAAATGAGTTGTTTGGAACCCATGATACGGAATTGGATTGTGAACAGGATCCACAAAGTTGGTAGCTGGCTACTTTCCATGCCCTCCCCGACTTCCCCCAGAACGACCCCTCTTGCTGTGGCGCACCATGTTGAGGGGAGTCCACAGAGGCCGAGACCGGAGAGAGGAAAAACAATCCAAGAAACCAAAAGCAGAGCCCAGAGACAGGTTACACAGCACATGAAACAAATTAAGACACTGGCGGTTAGACTGTAATTGCAGGGAGAGCGGCATAGGAGAAGTGGCAGGGGAAATCGAAAGCTTACCCAAGTTTCCAAAGACCAGACCACTAACTAAACGCCACACTTTCCCAAGCCAGAGATGAACCAAAAACGAAATACACAGAGGAAACTCACCTTTGTTTGCAAGGAACATCCAGCCTTCGAGACCCACTTCCAGCTTTAACCAGAGACACGAAGGCAGGGCGCTTACAATGGTAATGAAATCCCTGGACGCCATGGATAAAATAACCAAAGCCATACCTTGAACAGAACAAGCAGTAAATGCAAAGAGCGTGCCAAATCTTCTGCTTTGCATATGATCCTTCAGAAAGCAAGCGAACCACCTGAACATCACTCCCATCAACCGAATTAGCTCCTGGATAATCACGCAGGTCTGCATTTGGCAGTACCTTGCGCCTCCACTTGTCCTTTGAACCATAATTACACATTGATTTCACCCGCATCCGGGTGTGACTTTACTTTAAATATTATTCTTATGTTATCTTTGCATTATTGTGTTTTTTCATTTATTTTGTTGTCAATCTAATTTGAATAAGTTTAATTGTAATCCCTCTTTAAGGATGTCATCATAGTTTGAACATCAATCCTCATTGGTTATGGCGAGTTGCGAGGACTATGAGGAGGAACAATGGGAGTTTCAATGGAAATGATTTTGTCAAAGGAAAATGGTCACAAAGGGAAATCGACAATCAAATCTCCTTTATGGACAAAGGGTATGAAAAATAGATAAGGGAAAAGTTGGCCTCATAAGGAATGATGAGGCAAACAAATGGAACTCCAATCATAACACTCTTTAATTATTCTGATGACATGCAATTATAAATGCATATCACTAGTAAATAGATATTTGGTGCATATTCCAATGATAGAGACAATTACAAAGTAGAGAGAGAATCTTTATAGTTGTACAAATGATTTCAAGGCATAAATGTTTTTCTTTTTCTATTTAACAATAACATGGTGGATTATAGTAGCAAAAATGTGTCAAAAAAGAGATGAGATACATTTACAAGTTCCCAAGAGAAAATATTGTAAAGGTTTTTAAGACTATACTAATGTGGCTAGACTGGTTACTCCTCAGTCCTAATACTAAGCTCCAAAAAATCCATAAGGATACAATCTATAGAAAATGGCAGTTACACAATAACATTTAGTTGGCTTAAAAATATAACAAGGATTGGCTCTTAGTCATCTATAATGATCAAATTTTCATCAACGACTACCCGATTAAGATCAGGTAGCTCAACTAGGGTAGATTGAGCCAATTTTGCATAAGAGATTTAGTGCTCATTGCCTTAAGTGACTCCCTATTGCACCACCTAGAGTAACTGGACTTGAGACTAAAGACACTACATCTCAATGCTCATATTTTGCATTGATAGTTGTTATGTAGAGATAATGTTTGTTAATGTTTCAACTTGGATGGAAATATGATGTTTGGAAAGAGAATGTTTGTTAATGTTTGTTAATTTTTCCTCCCAAGACTGCAATCTCCATCCTAACATCCTCCTCAACATCCCTATCTATTCTATTTGCACCTTGTATTTTTCCTTTCCTATCCTCCATCACAGTGCAACACAATGATTGGTAGTTGTTGACCAAGATACAAAATACTCTTTCCAGTCTCCTTCTGTCGTAATCTGATCATGATTTTCCACTTGTTCAAGTGAAATCCACCTCAAAACTCCTAGAACTAAGAATGAAGCTTCTGCACATGTTCTCCTTCTACACATTGGACACTTGCAAACTAATTTGCATGATAAACCAAGCATTACCAAAATTAATATATGCCCTCCCATATTCCATTATCGATGCTACAACTCAAATTCGTAGTGTGTCGTGTACCTGTTCACATACAAAGTCTTCCTTGGTTAGCACATAGATCTTATCTCTTATCCTTTGCTCACACAACATAGATCTTGGGAATGACCATGACATTCCTCCAGGTGATTGAATGATGATCACCTCTATTTGCCATGATGTGATTAATCCCGAAATTGTACCACCCCATCTAAATTTGCCGGCTCATAAGGACCTCCACACACATCCTTTATGCCTTTGAAGTGTCACGTTCATGACATGCAAATAGTCTTAAATATATATATTTTTAATTTAATTTCATCGTCATATTTTTAAGCTAACATTACTTCCTTTAGGGTTCCGTTTGCCCTCAAAGTTCCAAGACAGAGTGATAAGGATTGTTTTGCCAGCTTGTCTACTACCTTGTTCAAGTCTCTTGAAACATGTTTGACTTGAATGGGAGGAATCCAAAAGAGTGATATCAAAATTCCTATGTAAAGATGGAAAAGCGTGGAGTCCAAAGGAAAGGTTCCCAAAGCGAGATGATAAATGGAGTTATTAGAGTCACCTATTATAGTTAGAGACCCAATTGGTAATGATCAAGCTGGGATGATGCCTTGGAAGAGAGCATACATTTCAACCTGGTTGTTAGAGGCTATATTCAAATTCCATGAGTATTCCAGTTATATTTTTCTATTGGGGCCAAAGAGAAGCTTAGCCCCCCCGCCCTTGTCATCCTTGTAAGAGTTTTTGAATTATTACCACACAACCTTAAAAAAGAATCAACTTTTACCATACAACCAACACTCAAATTTCACATTTTACCTTTTACCTAACAACCCCTCAAATTCACATAATTCTCATTTTTACCACACAATGACACTCATTTCCCCTCAACAAAAGTTCATCCTTTATCACACAACAACACAAAGACACCTAAGTTGTTATGAACATGTGTCTTTTAGTTCTTGAGATAGAGATATTCACCAACACACCTTATTTCACCTTACTTTTGTCACTTAAGTTTATATAGAATGGTCAAAGAAAATAAAATAAAATATTATCCTCCCCATTTAAATTCAAATCATATTAGTTACATGTTTCTCTCTTCACAAGCCAATCATTATTAAAACTATAAACCATAAAAGATATTTTACTTTTGTTTACTTTAATTATCATAAAATTATAAACTTATAACCATCAATTTTCAAACCTAAAAACCTTCCCTACATAGCCTTCAAATAAAAACAATTTCAACATTTAATTCCATTTTATTATAAAAGCATAGACAAATTGAGCTTTTAACCCGAGCCACACAACCACTCCCTCTACACACTTCCAACATATACATGATAGATATATTAACCATCCATATTTTTTTTAAAGATATTAACCATACATTATACACAACGTGCCTCCCTAGGCACTCATGTCACATTACCAACCAAAAAAGTGGGGAGGAGGTCAATCAAAGGGATAGACCACACCCACTATGAGCCCCATATCATATATTCAACGTCCCACATCAATTGAAATAAGCTTTCCGACTTTTACAACTCCGTAAACCTGCCCTAGATAATGTGTGGGCTACCACATTATTTTAGTGTTTACACCTTCATTTTTTTTCAATCGACATTGCCCTAACATGGAAAATTCAGAATTTGATGCAACACATATTTTGTCCATCGAAGTGTTCATGAGCATTGAAAACCAGTTTTCCTTTTAAAAATATGTTAAAATAATTTAGCGTGGTATTAAGCTCCTTTATACCAGTTTAGCGTGGTATATCCATTCCGATGTCATCAGCCCTTTGCATATTTAAAACTGTTACATTCAAACCAATTTTCCTTTTAAAATAATCGGTAGACATTGTCCTAACACGGACAATTCAGAATTTTTTGTAACACATAATTTGCCGATATTATTCTTATTGAAATATTTTGTTTGTATTTCTGTTATTGTAAGCTCGTTTATATAAACTCCATCGAAGTCTACATCGGTATATGTCATGAGGCATTGACAATATGTTAAAATAATCATGGTTATGGGCCAGTTTAGCGTGGTATATCCAAAAGCTAATTAAATAATCGGTAGACATAATTTCAACTAAACCCATCTAAATATTTTAATCATCTTCTCAAACCTTTACCAAAATTTTGTCAAACATGTAAAGTGCGCGACACTCGTATATTGCCATGCGGTTGGTTTCTTGGAAAGGCTAAGGGAAGCTCTGCCAGAGGAACATGTAGAGATTTTTTTCCGATTGATTGAAGGTGCAGAAATCTGCAATGGTCCGTGATCTGAGGTACAGCACTGCACTTAAATGCTTCGATTAGGAACAGGCTTTAGGATAGTAATAGTAATTGCTTTTTCCGAAATTAAACATTTTTCCATTTACTATTAAATTTGATGCAAAATGGGTTACACCTGAAATTGTTTAAACGTGGCTACTGTAATCAGCGATTGTTTTGGACCAGTAATATCAATGGATTTGAAATTGTTCCTTGTCCAATGCTCTGGTTTGGTATTTTGGGTAGGGATTGATATCCACGGGTAGATGGTTTTGAATTTAACATTTGCGGAAATAAACGAACAAGATTAACTTCCAGGGAGTGATCAGAAGGTCTTAATACGCAACGTCTTTATCTGATGCAGTTGCCATGATCTGCGGTTTTCCCTTTCATGCAACTGCAATAATGGGGTTCTTACCTTTCGAGGGCATCATGGGAGTTTGCTGGCGAATGGAAGTTCCTTGTCTGAACTCGGCTCTGTATCGGGCCTGATTATTAGAACACAGACCAATCTCCATGCTGGAGCCTTCCAAAATCCGGACTTTGAATGAAGGCCAAGTGAATGGTTATTCTCAAGTGCCCTTTGCCCATCTCTCATAGATAATTTACTCGGCTCTAACCTTCAATCAATTTTTGTCATAGATCCTAAGATACCTGCGAGACTTGCGCCACTTGTCTCCAGAAGTCCATAATATTAAAAATGCCAAGTTCTGTGAAGTTAAACCAGACTTCAGTCAAAGTTTAAAATGAGCCGCGAGTCAAACTAGTCTTTGGTTAAACAGAGTCAAAGTTTCAGCAACTCGTTCATGGCATCAAAATCATGTTGAACCATGGACATAAAAGTTTCATATGCATTAACCTAGCAGCTGCAATTATCTGGATGCTAGAACAGCTGTAGAGAATTCATGGAACTGTTATTTGTGCCTAAAAGTGTTAGATATGCATATATTAGGAGTACCATTTGTCTGAACTTGGAAGGAGACAACTATTCCGAAATTCCCTGAACAGGGATATAATAGTGTTTGCGAGCGGCAATGGCATTCTTGGAAATCATAAAATGCATAAAGGCATGATAATTTATTCCTCGAAGATGATTGAGTGGAGTGTCGTCCATATTCTTGTATAGAATGTGAGAGGTGAGAATTGATACACATTATATGACTAGAGAATTTAGAGAATGCAGTTTGGTATATAGAGAACTCTATTGACTACATTCTATTCAATATCATAAACTGTTTTTGGGCTGGAATTTTACAACATCCTCTTCATATCTCCATTTTTTGGCATTTTAGGTTGTTAAAGATGTGTACCATGATACCATCTGAAGCTTTGAGATCCAGGAAAAACTTTGTGGTTCTTCGTGTTTAATATTTTAAACTTAGGAAAGAAGTTTTCTCTTACAATACTTACATTGTCTCCAGGGATTTGCTTGAAGTTTCTTATTTGCCCGAGTTTGTTTTTGTGAATTGTCATCGTTGCATGCTTTCACATCATGTAAGTTTTATTCTAACTAGAGTTTCATGTTCACTTACAGGGGCCACCTTTCCAACGTGGACACAAATGACGTGCATAGTATTGTCAATGCAGGTAAATCACTTAGTTTAAGGATGGGTGAAGAGAAGCCCCCTCCCTGTAAAAGGCCTCGCAGAGATAGGAGCAAAAACAGAGTTTGTAGGGAAGTTGCTGTAGTTATGGAGGAAAATATCTGGAAAGAGCTCCCTGGGGACCTTCTCGAAAAAGTGATTGCACGGTTACCTATTCCATCTATTTTTCGCTTCCGATTAGTTTGCCGTAGTTGGAATTCTTTGCTAAGCTCCCACAGATTTCTTCAACAGTTTGCAGAGGTTCGTCCTCAATCCCCTTGGTTTTACACCATAACACACGGAAACATATCTAATGGTGCAATCTATGATCCATCAATGAACAAGTGGTATCATTTATCACTGCCATCTCCTCCTCCTAAAACCATCATATCATATCACGTTGCCTCAACAGGAGGTCTTGTCTGTTTCATTGATATATTGCATCACAAATTTTTTATATGTAATCCGCTTACGATGTCTTTCCGGGAACTGCCATCAACTGTGAGAGTGTCATCTCAAGTTGCTGTAGGCATGGTTCTCAAAAAAGCTTCAACTGGGTACAAATTGCTGTGGTTAGAATGTAATGGGGATTATGGAGTTTTTGATTCAGTAGAGAATACTTGGAGCAAGCCTGGTAACATGCCTCAACACATAAAGCTTCCTCTGGCCTTGAATTTCAAGTCTCAGACTATCAATATTGATACTGTGATGTATTTTATGCGCACAAATCCCGATGGTTTAGTGTCATTTGATACGGTGAAGAATACTTGGCAACAACTGCTGATACCATCACCACAGTGCTCCATGGGTCATACACTGGCAGTATGCGAGGGTCACATTTTTTTGGTGGGATTGCTACCAAAAAATGCGACCACTTCTGTTTGTGTGTGGGAGCTTGAGAAGATGACACTCTTATGGAAGGAGATAGACAGAACGCCAGATATGATGTGCCAGGAATTTAATGGAAAACAGGTGCAGATGAGCTGCCTTGGAAATAAGGGTTTGGTTTTGCTATCCTTAAGGTCTAGGCAACTGAACCGCTTGGTACTTTATGATTTGTCTAAGAAGCTGTGGTTGAAGGTACCAAGTTGTGTTCTTCCCCGTAGCCGGAAGCGTCAATGGATTGCTTGTGGGACCTCTTTTGAGCCTTGTATAAATGCTTCAGTTGGGTAGCTTCTATGCAGCTCAAACTCCAGGGCATACAATTGAACTGCAGATGAGTTTTTGTTATTTTCATGTATGTATGTGCCTGCCATCTTCAACTGCAAGATGAAGTTGGGATGAAGCACATCTGTTATAAGAACTTGTTTTCTTTGCTTTAAATTCCATTTTTCTTTCTTTGAGCTTTAAATTTGATTCTGAGAATTGCCAGTTTCTATATGGTAGCAATTGTTTACAAGTTGCCATTTGTTACTACATTCTGCAAATTGTGTTTCTGCTCTATTTAAATTTAGTAGTCAATTATTTGAGTGTGCATAGCAGTGTAGCAATTTCAATATTTTGTTAATTTATCAATATAACTGGCTAAAATGTGATAGGCAAATTAAAAATAATTATTTTCTGTTAAAAATGAAGATGTTCAAGCTGGGATGAAGGCACTGATCTCTTCCAGTATATTTTCAGAGATGGAGGATATGTTTTAAGGTCATTTAGTTAAGAATGATTTTCTCATACTTAACAAAGAGCAGCTAGAGGGAGTTTCAAATTGTTACGTTCATGTGAAATCTGTCACCCGTACAGATTGGTCTATGTTGCATAATGCTTGCATGTTCACACTGTCATCTTAGTAAGGGAATTATTATTTCTTGGTATGTTGATAATTAGTTTTTACTATTGATATTGAAGATTTTAATAAAATTTTAACGGGCTACCACTAAGCTCTGCATTTTATGGCAAGGCAAGGTCAACATGATTATTACTTTTAATGCTTTTACATGTTCTCTCGAATTGTCATTGTTTGTGACCTGAATATATGAGCTTAACCATCCTTGCAAAGATTGCCTCCAGCTATACTCTCTTAGGTTTCTTAAGTCTTCATTGTATGATTTTAACCCATAGGAAAGAGCAATTGGTTAGCATCCCGAATTTTGTAGTTTAGTTGGTTATGGGTGAACAATCTACAATTTTCCTATGGATTATTATTTTATTTGAAGTTTTTGCATCAATTTTTTTGGCAGTTTCAATTTCACTTTTAAATTTTGTTCGTTATTTCAGAGCCTTTCAAGATGTTATACTTCTAATGTTACCCTTTCATGGAAAATTCTAATGGTACCCTTTCATAGAAAATGAATACCGTTTTAGAAGATCAGAGTCATGGACCTTATTTATCTCTCATTGTAAATGTAATTTAATCCTTTAACATAGACAACAAGTGGATGGGAGTTAATATCATTCCAGTTGCCACTACGGCAGTAACAATGATTCAATTGAAGAATTTTTATAACTAGTAATTTTTCTCAGGGAAAAAAATGTCATAGATTCTGCCGCAAAACCACTGATTTCTGGCAATGGAAGAGGAGCCGTTTCTAAAGTACCGGACGTGGTTTTAGGTATTAGGATAGCCACACCATTTATTTCATCAAGGAGTGTACATATCCTATCTTGAATCTTCATTTGTTCCGGCTAAGAATGAGAGTGTCCCACCAATTGATCCATAAAAGATAATTTGAGAATGGATCTATTGAGACCTGTAACTACCATGGAACCAATAATTACAAAACCCCATATGGGATACTGAAGACCGTTATCACAAATCTGGCACCTTGGTGCAAAGCCTTCACAAGGTGCTAAGACTGGTGGAACATGGATGTGTTAAGATTGTCACCTAGGCAACAACTTCCCTTGTTTTAGTGAATGATGGACCCTACACAAGGGAGGCTTTCCTAGTCGCCTCCAAGATTTTCAAGGCATGACAAAATCAAGTGTGACTACACCTATCTAGCAACTTCAGCACCAATAGAATATAATAAATTAAGGTAAGATCAAGGTGGTCATTCAATGCAATTTTAGATTTGAATGGATGAGGATCTAGGGCAATTTAGAAGGCTTGTCAATTCACTATTTAGCGCAAGAGTATCCCTGAACACTACAAAAGAAGAAAAAGCTAGTGGCTGTTGCAAAACTTGCATAAATGGTGATAAATTACAATGGTAGAACAAATTATAACAGCAACAATAAATTCATCCCTTGAACAGATGATCATTAAGCAAAACTAGGGCTAAAACAATGAGTTTAAACTAGGGTTTATCAAGAGCCAAATCTGAACATTAAAATGCATGTAACAGCCCTAAATATTGAGACATATAGCGCTAACAGAGCTGGAAATGAAATCAGCGAGGAAAAATGTGATCACGAGATTAATTTTAGGTGAAGTAGATGCACAATTACCTAAGATGTCTAGATTTTCTGTGGCTGAAAAATTATGTAAACCCTAAAACAAAAAATAAAAATTGAATTTTAGGTTTTATGATTGATTAAAAGGGATAAGACTAGTGCCTACTATATTTTTTTTGGCATATGGGGTCAACTAAGGGCTTCTCTGAGAGGATGTAAGTAGATCTAGGGTGATATCAAGGGTTGTCCACTACAAACCCTAAAAATATTAATTTCCCCAATACCAGTCCGATTTAATATTCCTAGCAATATTTATATCTAGAAATTTATTAAACTAGTAAATTAACTGAATTGCTGAATAAAAAAGACACTGGTAACTTAACAATAAAAATTGTAGTAGAAGCACAAGTAGAAAATCAATCACACAACATAAATTTCAAACCCTCCAATATATTTTTTTTACTTCTATTACTCAAAATAATAATTGCTCCCTTACAGGGAAAATGACCCACAATGAAATATAGAATTTATACAACAAATGGAATTTCGACCCACTAGAAGAACTCGACCCTTGGTGAACTCGACCCAATGAAAACTAAGCCCTCTAAAACCCCAATCTCCAACTTGGCCTTCCTCTCCTCATATGGCCAGTGCATTGATCTACTCACTTGAACTTAGCTAGGCCAAGACTTGTACGACCCCTCCTACGCAAATCCTTAAGGTAAATTTTAGCCTATGCAAATTGGTGCTCAATAACTTGGCTTTCCACAAGTTTTCCTCATTCGGAATTTCTTGTTGCAACACTTCCTTCTCCTTAGCCCTGACTCTCTCACTCTGCATTTGAGCAAATCACTCTTTGAATGATTTGATGTGTCTTCCTCCTCTCCTTAGGCTTTCTTTTATAAATTCTCATTGAGCTAAATCCCTAACCCTAGTCTTCAAAATGATGCTAGAATAAATCCTAACTCACTTGAGATCAACGAAAGAGATTAGATCTAATTCACTAAATGAATAATTCACTTTTCTTTAGAAAATGCTAGCCTAATAGCCAACATTAATTAATTAATCAATCAATGTGTTTTTCTTAAGTTAGACTTAGGAAAGAATCATAAAAGTCACTTAATAAATTAAGCAAGTACTTAGAGGGGTCTTGGACTACAACTGCATGATTGACACACAACATATGCAAAAGTACCTATTCGAGCTATAATCATCAACATTGCCTCCTAGTGAGGAAGGTATTTTGCACCACTCCCATTTTATCTCAATAGAAGACAAACTTCCCCTTCACAAGGGGCTTGGTGAGAATTCTTGGAAACACTGAGAAGGGGGTGAATCAGTATTTCACTTAATTTTAATTAATTTTGTACTTTTAGAGCATTAAATATCGTTAGCACAAATCAAATTAAATAATCAACAACATATCACATCAGATGAACAATACACTCTTTTTTTAGGTGGAAACCATTTCAGGAGAAAAACCACTGAACACTTTATACTATAAATGATGAGTACAATAATTTATCAACTCCAATTAAAGGAAGCACCAATTCCCTAGTACTCAGATAGAAAGCATTCAATTTTATCAAGAAGCTACAACTCCCTAAAAGGATGCTCCAACACTCTGGTTTTACCAACTCCAGCTGGAAGGATGGTCCAACACCCCGCTAACATAAATATGCTTCCCTAGCACCACTCTGCCACCCTAAAGTGTTCTCAGGCTTCAACTTGGAGGGGACTTCAATCTTTGCCTTGCACCACCCTGCCACCTTGAAGTGTTTTCAGGCTCTAACTTGAAGGGGACTTCGATCTCTGCCTTTCACCACCCTGAAGTGTTCTTAGGCTCCAACCTAAAGGAGACTTCAATCTCCACCTTGCACCACCTTGCCACCTTGAAATAGAAGAGTAAATTGTGGGCTCTTCTACCAGGGATAATGACCCAATTACAATAGTATTCGAACACTGCCAATGATACTTTTACTGCATCTCTGTCAATGCATGCTCAGATCATGCAGTGTTGCCCAAACTGTCACATTATCACTGTCTTATCACTGCTCAAGTCTAAGTTTAAGCTTGATCAACAAACTTCAGGTCTGTTCCTTAAACACAACTTAACCTTGTCCAAAATCTTGTCACAACATTAATCTAAACATTTCAAGTATAGGCCAAACAATTAACAAAGGTAAAGTCTTTGGCTCATACCTCAGATTTTTATGAAAAATAGAAGATCAAATTAAGTATGTTGTCACAAAGTGTGCTCCCCTTGTCACTGCTCGCTTCAAATTTGTCCTTTAGTTGAGGTTTGAACAGACCTTAAATTCTTCTTTAAATTGTAGCCTAAATAGACCTTGAACCAACTCTTCCTTTGTGGCCTAAACAAACCTTAACTCAACCCCAATTCAACCAACCCTAATCCAGTTCTTCAACAACCCTCAAACTGTGTCAAAGTTGGTCCTTAAACAACATCATGAATGAGTCTTGGATCTTGGCATTCTCATAGGGACCCTGACAACGACTTATAAATTCAGACTGAGAGGGTCCTCAAACTTGGCCTGATATGCTTGTCTCTGTGGCCCTAACCAGGCCCAAAACTTGGTATCCTTCTGTGATCAAGACATATTAAATTAGTCTCCAAACATGCCTTAGATAGCCCTCTAACAACCCTTACAAACTCAGTCTAATCAGCTCAAACATGCCCTTAAACAGCTCGGCCTAATTTCCTCAGATGTAGTCTTTGATTGTCCTCATCACAACTTCAGACTCAACCTCAAAAATGCCTCAGTTTCAGCCTTAGAACAACCTGAGATTCAGCCTTAGAATGAACTCAAGACAGGCCGAAAATTTTCCTCAGAATGCCTTAAGAACAGGTCAAAATTATACTCCAAAGTAGGCCATAGATTTGCCGCAAACCAACAAATTATCATAGAAACAAAAGGATAGAACAAAATAACAAAAACTCTTGAAACCTCGGCCCAACTTTAGACATGCGTGAGTCCCCTTGGCCTTGGAATATATCAGAGCGAATTTCCCAAGGGATGATGATTAGCATGATGCAATTTGAGGGTAGACGGGTGCCCTATTTATACATGAGTGAAAGGGGTCTAGAGGGGGATCAACTTGCCCTAAAATACCCCAACAATATGGATCCGACTTGATCTTAACAAGACTTTAAATTTACAAAAGTCAAGTTTCTTTATGGAGCTGACTTGAGACCTCCTTTTTGAAGCCATTTTCGTAATATAGATTTCTCCTTTTGAGGCTGACATGGTCAATGATTTGTAACAACCATGACACATAATATTTCTCTCAAATTCCAATATATTTTCATTTAATTTTTTATGCCAAAATTGGACCAATCATAGGGGTAACTTTTCGATTCATTTGGGGCACCTTGACCAAACTTTGGGCTTCAACTTTAAGAAGGCATATCTCCTCAACTGTGAGGAGTTACGAGGTGTACCACATATGGATGTAAAAGGCTCGACAAGAGCTATCCAACCATCATACCATTATGCACCATAACTTGATCCATTGTATCCATAAACCTCATTCAGTGCTAGATGCCGTTGATCATCATCGAACCTTCCGTCAATTGATTCTTCCTTGTTCCAATTTGTAGGATACTTGAGACAACCTTCACACTCTTAACATCAATGACAACTCTCCTTTGACATCAATGACAACTTGACCAACAATCTCCCCCTTTGTCATTAATGGCAACACCTATACCCCCCTGTGATTAATGCTCCCTCTGTCTCCATGCTTATGATCTTCCTTTCTTGATTCCTCTCCCCCTTTGATATCAACGACAAATGTTATCTCCCTTTGTCTTCTTGCAATTTGACAATTTCTCTCCCTTGTCTTGTTGTGCTTTTCATAGCTTGGCATTCTGATTCCACCTATCAATATGCTTTACTGAAAATTCACCTCTATCCCAACGAGTCGTTTTGCAATTCTTCTGAGCTCGATCTTGAAGTGCCACAAAATTGTTCGTAACTCTGCTTTTCAAATCTAATGCTCAAATATATAGCAATGAGACTCAGATAAGCAAGATATCATGGTATGGGCCTCTGATATAGCAAGATGGACATACAAGGTAAACAATGGATACCAGGTCACCATCTTAACAAATGCAGATAGACTTGAGGACTTGGAGTGGTATGTCATGTGGAAACTTTAAAGTGCCTTGAAAAACAAGGTTTTTTCTGTGGCTGTGTCTAAATAAAACAAAATACTCACCCGGGATAACTTGCAAAACAGGTCATGGAATGGACCAAGAAGGTGTGTTTTGTGTAGGGAACACTAGGGGACTGCTTCCCTTGTTTTTATAACTTGTCACTTCACAAAAGAGGTGTGGTCCATGGTAAAATAGCTTATACTGGAGTGAAGGAAAGATGGGATGGAGCTCTGGTGGAAAAGCCATTGAGAAGATGGATGGACAATGCAGGAATTAGAAAGGCTTATCAATTACTTCTTGAATTTGTTATTTGAAGAATATGGTTAGTTTGGAATGCCTCTCTTTTTCATTATAAGGTATTCTCTCCAATATGGTTTTCTACATGATCTAAAGGGGTTACAAGGCATATGGTTAGATCACAAAAAGATAAAACAAAGGGTAGTGCAAGATTTAGAAATTGAGAAGTCAAACCCTTATGGGTTCTTCGATGGGGCTTGTTGCTACAAAATCTAGCATACCTAGTGCAAAGTCCCAGTAGGTAGAACTAGACCTTAGGGCAACAAGAGAAATGGTTTCCATTGTCACCTCAACAACCTTTCTCTTGCTCTTTAGTGGTATTTGACCACAAGGGAGGCTTTTGAAACTCAGCTAAAGAATATTCAATGATAATGGCTCAAGGTGACTAATATGAGGTCTACTAAATGGGATAAAGTACCAATGGAGCCTAGAGGGCCTAGATATTCTATGCCAAAGTTCAAGTACTCTATTCCTAGACCAATGATAGGGTTGTTATAAATAAGGGTTTTGCATATTTTCAATGATAAGGTAAATAGTATCATATAATAGTCAAGAGAAAATGCCTTTCATGGAGATGATGTCCTGGTATGGGGGCACTTTGGAGGCATGCCTTGATGTAGGTGCTACATCTTGGAGTATGGAGCACTCATTAGCTCACATAACACTTATTTGTGGCATTTAGAGCTCATTTGGAAGATGATGTCATGATTGGGGAGGTCTTTCTCCCACGTGTGGGCATTTATGGTATCTATGTTTTTGAGCTATGAGGTTGGCTTGTGTTGAGAATTAGGGCAGCTATGGGATGAATTTCCCCATAGGAACCCTAGGAAAATCTATCTTGCCCCAAAGTCCACTGGGGTAAGTGATCTTCAAATCATGAAAAAAAAACGTATTTAATGGTAATTTGAATTTTTATGTTTCCTTCCAAGATTTCAAGGTCGACTCTTATATGAAAAGCCACGTCCCAAATCATCTAAATACCAAGTTGTGGTGCCTCATTTTTGAATACATACATGGCATCTATCCTCTACGATCCACACTCATCTTCTGTAGCTCGCGTTGGATTGTATCTATCCTCTGAGACTTGTATTTATTCTTGTGGATCGCCCATATAATATTACAGTGGATCACAACATTACAGTGGCTCATATCAATGTTTTATTTCTCGCAATATTACGGGATTTTGCTCTACACTCCAAGATAGGATCTTGCTTTATCTTTATGACTTGGATCTCACTCTATCCCTGCTACATGGATTTTCCTCGACTCTGTGGTATCGCTCTACATTACAATATGGCTCGTTTCTTGTGACTCGAACTGTACATTACAGTATGTATCATTCCTTGTGATTCGAATTATATGGATCGTTCCTTGTGGCTCAAATTATACATTACAGTGCGACTCGTCTCTTGTGGCTTTGTAATGAAGCCCGCATTATCATCGGTGACTTGCATGTCTTGGTTATGGCTCGCATAGGTTCACAGTGTGGCTTGCACAACTCGTCATTCTCTATCGCATTCATTCTCTAAGGTTCGTATCCCGTGGTTCGCTTATATAACTCAAAAGTTCGCTCTTACTGTGGTTCACTCTTACAGTGGGTCCCTCTATGCCTCACATACATTATACCAGGCTTGCTCTTGTTGTGGCTCGCATACCATACATATATATTACAATGGATCGCTCTAAGATTTCTATAGTTGACATGGTTATCTTTGAGATTCACATTAGGCTCGCATTCTCTGTGTCTGTGTAGCTTGCATTCTATATCTTTCAATGTATGGACAATGACTTTGATACAGAGTGTTTTGATAACAATGGTTGGTACTTATTACATTGATCAATGTGAGACAATGGTGTACACGACTGTGAGATAGTGACAATATATATATATATATATATATATATATGACAATTATCTTTGGTTTGACAGTGTATTTATATGATAATTGGTTTGACGGTATATGACAATTGGACTGGCAATATATGTATGACCTTAATATATGACAATGCCTATGTAGAGATCACACACTCTTGGTGAGAGTAATGACATACCCTTTGATATGGCAGTAAACTTATGATAGTGACTTTGGTACAAGACCATGATCTTGTATAGCAATGACCTTGTTGTATAACAATGATTTTGATGATAGTGACTTTGGTTGTGTGATAGTGACCTTGTTATATGGCAGTGTCCATCAGTGTTTTAAAATTCGGTCGGATCGAATCGGATTCAACTGAGTCGACTGAGTTGGACCCTTGGCTGGGCTGGCTCGGTAGAAAAACTGGTTCGGTGGCCAGCGCGGCTGAGCCTGTCTTAAACTGGCCGAGCCGATCAAAGACGCTCAATGACGCTTTTTGGAGGGAAATTCAAACCCCAAACACAATTAGTTTTTGGTTTTAGCTATGTTGCATGGGTTCCCGAACCCGGGGGTGGGGTTCTCGAACCCAAGTACCGGATTCTTGTATGGGTGCTTCTGAGAAGAACCCATAAGAACCGGGTTCTTCTATGAAGAACCGGGTTCTCCATTAAAAAAAATTGGGTTCTTTTGTCTTTGACAGGTACGAAGAACCCTGATGATGGGTACTTGGAACCCCAAAATCGGGTTCTTTGGAGTTCATTTTAGTTTTTATTTTTAAATTTTTAATTAATTTAATGGGCTTCCCCTAATATTCCAAGTAGCTAGTTCTGCATCTTTCGAGAGGAATTTGAGTAGTTATGCCTTTATCCATTCAGTAAAGAGAAATAGGTTGGGCTCAAAGAAGGCAGAGAACTTAGTGTACATTCATAGCACACTTTGTCTCACATCTCAAAAAGATGTTGGTTACAAGGAGGGTCCTTTCAAGAGATGGGGCCAATACACAAATGATGCTATGTGTGTGGGCGAGGAGATACAACTAGATGGCCTTATTGAGCTACGTCCAGTTGCTATGGATGAGAAAGAGCCTTAAGATGAGAGTGATTCCTACTTGGAGAGCATGCTAATTAAAGATCTAAGTGATGTTGATGACATGGCTTGAGGAAGCCATTTTTCACCATTATCTATTTTTATTTTAGTATTTTAAAAGTTCCTAGTTTTGTTTGGAGATGCCTCAAGGCAAATTTTGAATGTAGAATGACAATGGACATATATCATGATTCTTACTAATATGTAAACTCCAATTTGCACTTGATATAACACTAGCAATTTTGAAATACTAGCAATTTTGAAATTTCATTGTGAATGTTGAATGTTCAATGATGTGCATGTTTAAATATTTAAAGTTTAAATCACAAGTATTTTAATTTTCTTGTTTAAAGTTGAAAAATATACAAATTCACTTATATTATAATTTATAAATATAATATTATTATTATATATATAAATTATAATATACCCCCGACAAACCCACGCACCCTGTTTCAGAAAATGACGTCCCCGTCCCCGTCCCCGTCCCCGAACCCACGTTTCCTGGCAACATAGGGTTTTAGGTTTTCTTGAAGCCCATCTACCTCTCCCAAGCCTATAAAAGGTACCCAAACCCCTCACATTTCCTCACAACTATCGCATTGCATTTGTGTGATAATTTTTGAGGAGTTTGTGACGAGTTGTGGAGTTGGTTTTTGGAGCAGTAGTGAGGAGTCTTGGGCAATCATTGGAGCAGTAGTGAGGAGCTTCTTGGGCAGCGCTTGGAGCAACATTGAGGAGTTAGTTTGTTGGAGCAGCATTGAAGAGGCTAGAGCCTAGAGGTATTTTTTTTTCACTTCTAAAATCTACTTTTTTCTTGTGTTTTTTTTTTGCAAATCTAGAAATTGAAAAGAGTAATTTTTGTAAAAGAAATGAACATTGAAGAGTTAATTTTTTTTTCTTTTCATTTTCAGATTTGTTTCCTTTCATTTCCAAGTCCAAATATCAAAAAATGGCTCCTACAATGAAAGATGCTGCTTGGGCATATGCTGAGATGATTGATAATCAAATGCATTGCAAATTTTGTCATAGAAAAATTAAGGGAGGTGGAGGGGGCATTCATAGGTTGAAACAACACTTCGCTGGTATTAGAGGCCAAATTGCTCCATGTGTAGCACCATCAGAACAAATTGGGAAGATTAGGAAGGAGCTGATAGAAAAATTTGAGAAGTTTGAGGAAGAAAAAGCTAGGCAAAAAGAAATAGAGGTTGAAATTGGGAGGAAGAGAAGTATAAAACACATGATGGCTGCCAACCCCAATTTTGATTATGGGGGTTCTTTATCTTTCCCTTGCACTGTTGCATCCAACCGTTTCGCTATGTTTCTCCCTCTTTGGAGTCTATTCAAGAAAATGGTAAGGGTAAAATGAAAAAGAAGGGTGATATCAAAAATTATTTCACACTCTCCTCTCCCTGTAATAGTGCACATGGTCCTCAATCTAATAGAGGTTAAATGCAACCCACTTTAGATGACCATTGTTAGAAAGAATTGAGAGAAATTGCTTGTGATTACATAACTAGATGGTGGTATGATGCTGATATCCCCTTCAATGCTTCTTCTTCACCATATTATGAACCTATGTTTGATGCCATATTTGCTGTTGGAAAGAGTTTCAAAGGCCCTACTATGCATGAGTTAAGGGGATCTCTTTTGCAAAAAGAATTTTTGTCCATTGATGAATATGTGAAAGATTTCAAAATCTCATGGGCAAAAACAAGATGTACCATCATGTTAGATGGATGGATTGATCAAAGGAACAATACCATCATAAACTTTCTTATCTTTTGCCCACAGGTAACCATGTTTCTAAAATCAGTTGATGCATCTAATAGGGTGAAAGGTGCACACTTGTTGTTTCAGCTTCTGGATGAGGTTGTTGAAGACGTGGGGGTGGCTAATGTTGTTCAAATCATCACAAATAATGCCTCTAACTATGTTCTTGCTAGTAAAATGTTAGAGGAAAAACACAAAACCATCTTTTGGACCCCGTGTGCTGCACATTGCATAGACCTTATGCTTGAGGATATTGGCAAAATAGATTGGGTCAAGAACACTGTAGAGCATGCCAAAAGCATAACAAAATATATCTACAATCGCTCATGAATTTTGAACCTGATGAGGAAACACATAGGGGGCAGGGATATTATTAGGCCTGCCATCACTAGATTTGCAACTCATTTTTTGACATTGCAATCTATGCTTTCCCAACATGGAAACTTGCAAAGGGTGTTTTACAGTTGGAATGAATGTCAATGGTCTTGCAAACAGGATGGTAAAGATGTGAGAGAGAAAGTTAATGAAGAAATATTTTAGAAAAAGACAACAGAGATTGTGAAGGTTGATAAGCCACTGGTTAAGGCGCTGCGGTTGGTGGATGGGGAAATATTGGCTATGGGCTTCATTTATGAGGTTATGGATCAAGCAAATGAGCAAATAAAGACAACATACAAGGATAGAGTGGCTAAGTATGGGCCCATTTGGGAAATCATTGATCAAAGATGGAACAATCAACTCCATCGCCTTATACATGCAACTGGGTTTTTTTTGAACCCAAGGTATCATTATAAAGCTCTGGAGGCAGAAGCTTTGATTGGGGAGGTTAGATATGGATTGATTGATTGCATTGATCGCATGGTCCCTAAGGAGAGTGATCAACTGGAGATACACCGATAGATCACTTGTTTTAGTAGAGCCACAGGTACCTTTGGCAAGAACCTAGCAAAGGATTGCAAGGGAAGCAGATGAGCCAGGGAAACAAACAATTTCAATTTTCAAATCCTTATTTTGTTAAATTGTTTATAGTTTGGAAGTTGGATATAATTTTTTGAGCTAACTCATTACACAACTATGTTTTTTGCAGCACAAATGTGGGAGGCATTTGGTAGCCATTGTCCTCAATTGCAGAAGTTTGCAATCCGTATTTTGAGTCAAACTTGCAGTGTTACTGGGTGTGAGCGCAATTGGCCTATCTTTGAGAGGATTGATACGAAGAAGAGAAACCGTTTGGAACAAAAACGGTTAAATGATTTAGTCTATGTCCAATACAACCTCTGGCTAAGACACAACCAATTGCTAAACAAAAGACCTAATACAGATCTCATTGTGTTGGAAGATATTGATCCAACATCAGATTGGGTAGTGGAGAGTCATCCAGCAGAGTTTGATTCTGATGAGGATATTGGTCTTGATTTGGATTTACAGACGAAGGCATTAGTTGAACATAATGTTCAGTTAAATGCAGATCCACTTGTACCAGAGCCAGCCCCAAGTCCTCCAGTTGTATGCACTTCCTCTACTCAAACACAATGGAAGCACATAATGGATATATTCATGATCCTATTTTAATCATATGTTGTCTTCTCTTTATATTCTAATGCTTTGTGTTTGGAAACATGAATGAAGATCTTTAAAATTATGTTTTTTCATTAAAAAAAAGATTTAATGTATTTTTTACAATGATTGAGTCGTTGAAATCACGCCGGCCGAGTCGATACCGAGTTGGAGTCGATCCTCGACCAGTTTCGAACCCGAGTCAGAGTTTTAAAACATTGGTGTCCATGACATGATAGTATGGTTGATGTGACCTTGATGACAATGATGACATGATGGATGGCAGATGCAACAGTGTCTCTATTGTGTAGATGTGATATTGTTTATGACAGTGATATGATAACAACTCTCTTGGACTTGTTTTGCTGAGTGCACAAACAAAGTTGTTAACAGAGTTGGGTTGGCCCTAGGAGGCCTGATGTGATTATTGTATCTCATTGTATTTTGTATCTCAGCTGAACAATTGATGAATATCTAAGAGAAGAATAATCTGTTGGGTTTTCCCCCTTGTGGGGTTTTGCCCTAGTCTCTGACCTAAGTCTTGGTGTCTCTATTGTACATGCTTTTCTTCTATTGTTCTTTACTGTTCCGCTGCATTGTTGATGTTATTGTTCTCTCTATATAATTGTTGATGATGATATGATGTTATGGGGTGAATGTAATGCATAATGTTGAAAAAGTTTATAAATGCAATTATCTACAACAGAGAACAATCTAGCCTTAATAATTAACATGGTATTAGAGTTGGGTTGAAGAAAAGTCATTGAGATCACCCGTGCGAAGACACCTATGATGAAGTTCATGATCAAAGAAGAGTGAAAGGGATGAAGATGACATAGACCCAAAAGAATGCTAGGGTAACAGGGTTTGAAGGAAACCGTAGGAAGCTGTTGGTCTTGTAAATAGAAGCTAGGGTTTGGGAGGAACCCTAGGAGTGGCCTTGATATGGAAAGGGCTTGGTATGATTCAAAATTTCTTCTTATGATATGATCAATGAGAAGATTATTTGGGACAGATTCAAAGAAACCCTAGGTGGGGGTATGAGGCAAGATCCAATGGTCATTGATAGTTAAGCTTGGCTACTGATGAAGGAAATTAAGGATACAGGTGGTGTTCAAGATGGCACATTTCTTCTTTTGCATACAACATTGACATATGGTTGATGTACATTGTACTGTGGTGAATCATGTACGCTGGATTGAGAGGGAGTAGATAGCTTCCTACAATCCTCATGAAAGATAAGTACTTTTAAAGACTTATATTATTTTTTGCTCTTGTTTAGATTTATTGTTTTAGGCTATTGTTCATTCTTCCTACATGAATATTTGAATGATTCTTTCACTAACTTCTTGAATGAGGATGTGAACAAGGAAAGCAGATCCTTCTTAAGGATCATCATGATGTAGAGCATTGCAGGAAGAGTAGGCTTTTAGAGGGAGTTGGTGCAGGAAAATGAAGGAGCCACTCTCATATCTAGAGAAGAAAAAAGGACCTACCAGGTACATTTTCATTATGTTTATTTATTTTTCTATTATTGCTCTTGCTGTTGTCCTGGGGTCATCAAGTACCGCAGATAGATATAAATCGAGATTGAGAAAAATGCAAAACCATCCCATGATTGGAGTGGCACTTGAAAGATGGACAAGAACTTAGACCTTGAAGGAAGGATCCCAGGCTGATATCTATGTTTGAAGAAGCTTCCTATTCAAAGGGAGTAGATTGTCAGGTTGAATGCAATTGTCCGATGAGATGATGAAAACAACATGTCTAGATGACAAGATGTAGTAATGTCAGATGCTTCCGCGATATCAAGCTCACCAATAATAAGGAATATGGTCTCAACAGGAGAGGGCTATGATGAGAATTTGGATCTTGTTCCCATATGCACTATTATCAGATGCACATGAAGTTGGCTTCCTTCATGATGTTCTTAAGGAAGAAGCGTAGTTGGAGCTACTCAAGGCTTTGAGGCACACAAGATGAGCTTCATGATTACTGATTGAAAAAAGTCTCATTGATTGACACCTAATAAAGACCCTGACCTCGATTGAAGTTATGTCTTTGATATTTGGTTATATACGCTGAAAACTTATTTATGACAGGATCAGATTATCTCCGTGTTCACTAGCAGAGGGAGCTGACCCATGAGCCCAAATAATCAACATCTTGAGATTAGAAGAAATGAGGAGGACTTCCTTATTAAGAGAAGTATATTGTCAAGGCTTGGCATGATGAATTACACTGAAGTAGTTGAGAGAGACTCCTCTTCAAATTCAGATTTAATGGATCCCATGATGAGCTGACAATTGGATGGATCGTTGCTTTGCATTATGTACTCTAAGTTAGATAGAGCCTGGACATGTATATTGGGTTGCTGCTAAATATGTGCTGAGATATCTACATGAAACTAATAATCATGGACTGAGACACACTACTAGAAACTTGATAGATACATCGATGTTGACTGAGACTGAAAATGTTGTTGACAGGAAAACACATCTGGGTGCTGCTGTGGCTTGAGATTTGCCACGAATTCTTTGATGAGGTGGAAACAAAGCTTTGTTGCTTTGAGGATAGCTGAGGCAGTGTGGTTGAGAAAGCTCTTTGAAGAGCAGTTTGAGCATGTGTTGGGTACGACTGTGATATATTGCGGTATTAAGAGTGGGATCTGAGGATCCCGTGTTTTATGATCAGTCCAAGCATTTTGAGATTAGATATCACTATATTTGGGATATGGTGCAAAGGGAGCAGTGAGGCTTCGATATTGGTTTGTTGTGGAATTCAAGCAGTGAGGCTTCAACAAATGAGCAAGTTGTTGCCATTTTCACCAAGACTTAGCTGAAAGGGATGTTCTTGGTTTTCAGAGAACAACTTGGATTGGTGGACGTGACCCTCTCGGGAAAGGGTCACGGTTGATCGAGAACACTGATCCATGCTCTTCTACCCTGTTTGAGCTCCCAGGGAGAGGAATTGAGCTAGAGAGCTCTTGGGGTTGAGGGAAATCTGGAAAATAAGATGTGTGATCCTTGTCATTTATGCTAAGTTGGGTATCTTGCCTATTGTCACTATAGGGTGTACGTGATCCTTGTCATTTATGACAAATTGGGTATCCTCCCCTACCATCTGTTTGGGACTTGACAGAGTATACCCCATTTTGCATCCTACCCACAAGCTAGGCTTGTCGGGATTGCCACCCATCTGGCCATTGGGCGAGGAGAGACATGGGAGCGTGTGATCCTTACCTTTGGTAAGTTGGGTATCCTCCCCAAGTTAAAGGATGTAGGTGTTCTACCACTTGATTGTTGAGTGTCAAGGTGGGAAGATTAGCAGGCAATAGGATATGTGATCCTTGTCACTTATGACAAGTTAGGTATCCTGCATATTGTTGGACAATAGGATAGAGTGTGATCCTTTCCTCTTATGGTAAGTGGTATCCTGCCTATTGTTGATAAGATATATAGGGTGGTTGATTAATCTCCTCTATTGTTTGTGGATATAGGGTGGAAGTTAGTGCTCCCCTATGATGATTCTTCTTCTTTAGATAAAGACATCATTGTTCAGCTGATGATCAAAGGAGAGACAAGTTGAGACGAGACGTCATGAGATGGGTATCTTGTTGATCATCTGAGACGAAGGTCATGAGACTTGACCTGGAGATTAGTAGGGTTTGGAGGATCTAATCGATCTCCCCTACTGTAGGTTGTGGATTATTCTTCTTATGAGATGAGATGAGACAAGATGAAACATTATGCAGTAGACTTGTATATCCGAGATGAGACTTACGACGAAGATGGGAATTCTTCCCTAGCTGAGAGGGAGTGTTGAAAATTAGGGAAGCTATGGGACAAATTTTCCCAGAGGAACCCTAGGAAAATCTATCTTGCCCCAAAGTCCACTTGGGCAAGCGATCTTCAAATCATGAAAAAAAGACATATTTAATGGTAATTTGAATTTTTATGTTTCCCTCAAAGATTTCAAGGTCAACTCTTATATGAAAAGCCACGTCCCAAATCATTTATAAATACCAAGTTGTGGCGCCTCATTTTTGAATAAATACATGGCATCTATCCTCTGTGATCCGCACTCATCTTCTATAGCTCACGTTGGATCGTATCTATCCTCTGAGACTTGTATTTATTCCCGTGGATCTCTCATATAATATTACAGTGGATCACAACATTACAGTGGCTCATATCAATGTTTTATGGCTCACAATATTACAGGATTTCGCTCTACACTCCAAGACAAGATCTCGCTCTATCTTTATGACTTGGATTTGGCACTATCCTTGCGACATGGATTTTGCTTGACTCTGTGGCATCGCTCTACATTATAGTGTGGCTTGTTTCTTGTGGCTTGAATTATAGATTACAATATGTATTGTTCGTTGCGATTCGAATTATATGGATTGTTCTCTATGGCTCGAATTATACATTACAGTGTGGCTCATCTCTTGTGGCTTTCTAATGAAGCTTGCATTATCATCAGTGACTCACATCTCTTGGTTATGGCTCACATAGGTTCACAATATGGCTTGCACAACTCGTCATTGTCTATAGCATTCATTCTTTGAGGTTTGTGTCTTGTAACCCTTATATAACTCAGAAGTTTGCTCTTACTGCGGTTTGCTCTTATAGTGGGTCCCTCTGTGCCTTGTATACATTATAACAGGTTTTCTCTTATTGTGGATCGCATACTATACATATATATTACAGTGGATCGCTCTAAGATTTCTATAGCTGACATGGTAATTTCTGAGATTCACATTAGGCTCACATTCTCTGTCTTTGTGTTGCTCGCATTCTATATCTTTCAATGTATGGAAAATGACTTTGATACAGAGTGTTTTGATAACAATGGTTGGTACTTATTTCATTGATCAATTTGAGACATACACGATTGTGAGGCAGTGGCATATATCTATCTATCTATCTATCTATATATATAATATATATATATAATATATATATATATAACAATTATCTTTGGTTTGACAATATATTTATATTACAGGGTTTGATAGTATATGACAATTGGTCTGGCAATATATGTATGACCTTAATATATGATAGTGCCTATGTAGAGATCACATACTGTTGGTGACAATAATGACATACCCTTTGATATAGCAGTAAACTTATGATCGTGATTTTGGTATAGGACTGTGATCTTGTATAGCAGTGACCATGTTGTATAACAATGATTCTGATGATAGTGACTTTGGTTGTGTGACAACGACCTTGTTACACAGCAGGGATCTTGATGTATGACTATGACAGTGACAATGACCTTTGTTATATGGCAGTGTCCATGATATGACAATATGTCTGATGTGACCTTGATGATAGTTATGACATGATGGATGGTAGATGTGACAATGTCTTTATGGTAGATGTGATATTGTATATGACAATGATATGATAACAACTCTCTTGGACTTGTTTCTCTTAGTTCACAAATGAAGTTTTGAGTTGACTTGGGTTGGCCCTAGGAGGCCTGATGTGATTGTTGTATTTTAGCTGAACAATTGATGAATATATAATAGAAGAAGAATATGTTGGGTTTCCCCCCTTGTGGGATTTTGCCCTGGTTTGACCTAAATTCTAGTGTCTCCATTGTGCATGCTTTTCTTCTACTATTCTTTACTATTCCGCTGCATTGTTGATGTTATTGTTCTCTCTACATAATTTCTGATGATGATATGATGTTGTGGGGTGAATGTAATGTATAATGTTGAAAAAGTTTATATTGCAATTATCTACAACAAAGAACAATTTAGCCCTAAAAATTAACGGTTTGTAACCTCTATCTTGTAAAACACTTAAACTTGTCATTAGGGCTTCTTTACTTGTATTATTGTAGAAATGAGTGAGATGAATTTCTTATAAATAGAGACTCCCCTCATTTCATGTTAGGATCATCACACATTTAATTCTTTTCCTCTCTAAGAGAGTGAACTAGCATTTTTCAATACTATGGGCAAAATGTACTCCTTATTGGTGCAACTTTCTTGTGGATGTGATTTTTGCATGGGGGCATTATTCTGGGATTGAAATAAGTGCCTTTTGTGGAGAATTCTGTAAGTTTATTTTGTTATCATGATATTTTGCATGTTGAATATTTAAAATAGGGTTTTGATTATGCAATGACTAAATGCTTAAATATTGTTGGAATTTTGCTACATTTTTGCATGTAAAATTGTTCTCTTTAAGGCTTATTGAGAAACTCTGAATGTGCAAACCTTGTATTTAATTTCTTCTCTCATAAGAATAATAATTAGGGTTTTAAAAGTGGATGCCTTATTCACCCGCTCTTACTCCATCAAGGTCTTTGCCTTGAAGTTTATCCCTAAAAGACTCCATTAAGTCCTAGTAGTTTAAGGCGCTAACCATTAGTGTGTTGATCATCCATATATATATTTTTTTTCTAAATTTCATCTTTTTCTCTCTCCTCAATGTCTAGGGCAGCTGTTAGGGTTTCTAGGGCTGATTTATGCGTTAAAATGAATTTCGTCTAGATGAATGTGGTTCATAAATTAGTATTTGCATCTATAAATTGTTTAAAAGCAAAATCTAGCATAGTGCATGGTTATGCCCTCCTAATTAGGGCTGACATCATTTTCTTTTTGATGTCATGCATACCTAACAACCATAGAAATAAGTTTCCTCACCAAGCTATAGTCTCTATTAGAAGATCTTTGATCCTTTTTCGTGAAAATCATTGGAAGATCTTTTCTTGGGCTGCTATATGATATTGAGTACCTTATCATTGCATATCATCTAAACCCTAACTTATAGCAGCCTTACTCTTGGTCTAGGTATATAATATTTGAACCCTAGTATTGAAAATCTAGGTCACTTTAGTCCTTGCTGATACTTTATCCAATATTATAGACCTTTACTCATCACCTTGAGCCATAGTAGTAGAACATCCTTAAGGTGATTTAGGGAAGCCTTCCTTGTGGTTTAATTCCACTAAATACCAAGAGAAGGGTTGTTGAGTTGACAATGGCAACTCTTTCTTTTGTTGCCATAAGGTTTGGCCCCACCTAGTGAGGCTTTGCGCCGGGTTTGCTAGATTTGTGACAACAATGTGTTACCCCTTTTTTAGCAAGGGTACTCTAGAACTTTTTGGCCATGCCATATAAGCTCAAAGGATGTGCCTTATAGCCCTATAAAGCCATGTGGGTGTGTGTTATTTTGTAAAAATGACTCTTAGATCCCTGTTGGTGTGGACGACCATGGCTACTCTCGGTTTTGTTTATTTCATTGTATCTCTGCCTTTGTGGCATTGCTAACTTCCCCCCAGTGGGCGATAACCACTGGCCTTGATGGGTATTCTTATACCTTGGGATGATGTTGCGGGCATCATGGATTGGACACTACTAGGACTTCTGGTTTAAGGGAGAACTTGCATCATAAAGCCTTGCTAGGGTGATCACCATATGTATTTTTCAATGATGATATCCCTTTTGATCCTAGTGCATCCTCCTACCCCACGTGTTATGTGTCTTTATGTATTTTGCACTCCCCTTTGGCATTGGCTTTGCATCTTGATACTCTCACAGTTCCTAATGCATTTGCATCTCCAGAGGCATCATGCTATGTCTTTTGAGGCAAAGAGAGTGTCCATGTGAAAATTCCAAAACTAAAATCCTATTGCAGCAACTGGAAATTATTCTTCAAATTGTTAATTAATTTTAACAATTTATTTTCTACAACAAATATTGAATAAATCACATTGCAACCTTCACAAATAAAATACTACGGAAATAATAGCGCTGGAAACTGAGAAAATACTAGCACACACACAATAAAAATGACACTGTTATTTTTGGACAATTGTCCCTGGAAAATCCCAACTTGGGAAAACCGGTGCAACAACTGAGGGTTTTATTATTATGCAACAGTGAGAAATTCTGAGTACAATAATTTGGATGCTGAATCTGGCAATCCTACAGAATTTTTTTTGGCAAAATTCTAGTGAGGAATTTTCCTCACCCCACAGACAAATCCGGGCTCTAACTACAACTCCAAGTGAGCCGTCCAAACTGCCTCTGTGCGGTCTCCTTCACCTTAGAACAGTGTGCCACGCTTAGCTTGAATCAATTGCTCTTGTAGTCGTCCTGTTTGCCATTGGCTGAGAAACAATCTCTCCGACCTTCTGGAACCCTTTCCCTTGACTTCTGTCCAGCTAAATCGAATTTCCCTCTAGAGGCTTCTGCGCAACCCTTGCGTCAGCCTCACTGTGGTTCTTCTGCCTCTCTGCAAATGCACTCGCTGGATCTGGAAATCTTCCTCCAACGTCACTTTCTCTGCCCCTCATTGTCTCTACTTCGATCTCTGGCTTTCTGACAACTGCTGCTGCTCTTTGGAAATTGATCTGCCAAGGAAATCAAACTTCTGGTGTATTCTCCAAGTGCCTGTCGACGACTTCTTATAATCCTTTGTTGGGATTCCAACGGTCAAGATTAAATCTTAATCAAGGGCTAGGATCATTTCGAAGTCAATCCCTGTGAGTTTCTAGACTATTCTCACCTTGACTCAATTAATTCTGATTAATTGACCAATTTTCCTAAGTTTAGACTTAGGAAACATTAAGAAATAGGTTAATAATCTAATTAAGTCATCTCTAGGTGGAATTTCCAGTAACGGTTTCTGGTTCTTGGAGATCTCATGTATTCTAGCCTTTCCACCAAATTTCATGGCTAGAACACATCCGATGCTACAAAAACTAACAGTCCATTTGGTTCTCTATGTTAAGATGAACCACTTGTCTTTCAAAGCAGTCAGAATGCCCTCACATATCTCTAGTTACAATAGTGGACTCACATTTGTGTGTGTGTGCGCAGATTTGAGGAGCAAGTGCGTATGACATTAGGAGCTGAAAATAATAAGAGCCACAAGTGCACTAAGAAATAGGGCTTGTGCGCTAAGAAATAAAAGCTCCCTTGTGTGCTAGGAAATAGGAGAAGTGCGCAAGGAAGTAGGGGCTGGGATCAATCGAAAGGCAGGGCAGGTTGAGACTATCTTCAACAAAGATTAGGAGTTGAGATTAGTGAGAAGAAGCAAAACACTTTCTCAGAGACAGATTGCTTTGTAATAGATCCAATTGCTTAAGAACTATTAATAAAATACGACAACAAAGAAAATAGATTTTCCCATTTGGGTTTCCTGGGTAAACAAGCGTGCCAATTTGTGTGATGTGTTTTTATCTCTTAATTATTTTTTGCCGCTTATAAATTGTTAAGGAACTCAATATCTTGGTGAAAGTAAATTCGGTTTTAGTTTTTACTTGCCATGTTTTATGTAATTCACTAAGTAGTTGCAGAGTTTCAAGGAAATTAACACGTATCACCAAATATGTTTTGTGACTTGTCTAATATTGGATGGAGTATGCTTACCTCTTCTTGTAGTAGCTCTTGTTCTTGGATCTATGTTGTCTTCAAAGGATTCGTACTCAAGTAATTTTGGAGTCGCCAAAAGAGTATCTTGTCGTTAAAGGAATTGTTAACCATGTACATGTCAACAGTTCCAAGAAGCAGAGTACAACACAGTGGACAATTTTTTTTCAAGATCATTGTCATCATTCAGCTTCAATTTCATCATTGTAATCCCAAATCGTGCAAAATTTTTGTAAATGATTCTAGCATGACTATTAAGCCATGTAATAATTCCTAGGTAAGCCTATGATTCTTCTCAAAGGATTTCATCCTAGGGAGTTTTTAACCTCCCCAAATTATGTGTGTTTGTAAACACTGATAATTGACAAAGTTTTTCTCCCAGATATACCCTAAAGTTGGAGTGGAACTCTTCGACGAGGTCTTAGGTGATTCGTAGTGTTTATCGAGTCTATGTATTTTTCATACTAGATCATGTGTTTTATTGCAAAATTTGGTAAAGTCTTGAGGGTCTATGTCAAATGTGTATTTCCCTTCTACGGGTTGATGTAATATTTTAATGTAAAAGTGTGTCTAGGAATAATTTAGTGCATGTTTACTCATATTTAAACACAATTGCTAAATTATTATTTTTAGATCCATTTAGAGGGTGGAAAAATATTTATTCCCCTCGAGTCTTTTAATTAATTTTTTTGGCAAAAATAAAAATAAAATAATTAGCCAGAAAATTAAATAACTTTTGAGCCAGAAAATTAATTTGAGAGAAATTAAATTCTCTCCAAGTGGAAAATCATCAAAAATTCGTGGGTCCAAAAATAATTAAATTTTAAGGGTCCTCCACTAAGGAAAAAAACGACTTTTTGAGAGAAATTGATCCTTTGGACCTTTGTGGTCAAGTCAAATCAAATTTTTTGAGGATAAAAGTCGAAAATATTATTTTTGGACTAGGAAAAAAGGGGTTTTAAGAGAAACTCGAATTTTTCCTCAAAGTGAAAAGAATAAAATTCAATTGACGAAGGAGATCGCATTATTTCAAAAGAAGATCGATGGATGAGATTATTTTGATGAGGATCAACCTAACTAGTCGTTATTTCCACTTGGAGGCCCGAGGGGTTTTCTCTCTTATTTTTCTATATAAGGAAGCTTTTGAGCTCTTCATTGTAACAGGAATGATCTAACTAGATCGGAATTATCTTTGTACTGAGCAAGGCTTTGCTGGATTTTGTAATATAAGCATAAGACTCTGGGGTTCAATTCATGTGTCTCTCATTTGCTGATCTGTGGTGTGTGCTGGATGATTTATCTTTCTATGCTTTGAGCTATTACATTGCATTATTATAATTTCAATTGCTGGTAGTAGGAACATCTATTAGCACATGTATCTTGCTTTAGGTGTTGGGCTAGAGTAAGCACTCTAGGTCTAGGGGATCTGGCAGGTATCTCTAGGTTCATAGATCCCTTGTGTGGATTGAATCCCTCTTGATCTAATAATCTATTTTTCGAAGTGCATTTGAGCTACAGGTTGCTCCAGTCCTTGGAAACCCCAAGTTCACAAACTGTGAGGGGATAACACTTCGTTTGGCTCCAAGTCTTGATCTAACGAATATTTGATGCAGGAGGGTTTTGCCAAAATTTAAAATTTATTTAAATTCTCATCTATTTACTTGTGCTACAAAGATTAATATGCTAACAAGAGCAATTTTATTTTTTTTGTAAATATTGTAAATATTTGTAAATAATTTTTTGAATCTAACCCTGTATTTTAATGCTAACCCATTATTTCTATTTTGTATAGTATCATGGTTTTATTTGAATTTTTTGTATATATTGGGCATTTGGGCTTTCTATTTTTCATTTGTGTAGGTGATAGCTCAAGGGTTTGAAGCAAAAATCAAATTTTGGAGAGCCCTAGCCTCACCTAGCTTAACGAATAGGGTTTCAGAGGTTTCTAGGCCTCTAAAGGAGATGCCTAGTTAGTCAACGAAGGCTGTAGCCCTTGGAGGGTTTCTAGAGGTGGTATTCCAATGAATTTTTGTGCCATTTTGCTTGTTGCAGGGTGCCGTAGCCTTTGAAGGCTAGATGCAGGCCTTTTAAGGCCTTAATCCCTTGACCACAGGCCTATGACGGCTTGTTTTCCTTAGCGACAACCCTTTTGAAGGCTTTTCCTCTTGGCCGTAGGCCTTAAAGGCCCTTATCCTCCTAGCCACAGGCCTTTGAGGCCTTTTCTTGGCAGCTGCAACCCTTTGTGGGCTTGTAACCCTTGGCCGCAGGCCTATTTTTCCTTAGTTCCCTAGCCGCAGTCCCTTTTGGCTCATTTTTAGGCTTTGGCATTTGATTTTGGCACTAATATTTGTGTTTGTAGGCTTATCGTAAGTTTGGCAAGGGTTTTGAATTGATTTCCATATCATTCTTGCCATTGATCTATTGTTTCCCAAGCTAACAATTAGTTTTGTAGACTTGTCATTGGCTTTGAAGAAGATTCAAGGGGTTTGAAGTTTCACTAGTCCATCAATAAGCCCTAGAATCCCTAATCACTGTCATAAGAGGGTCGATCCATCATTTTTCAAGCTAATAATTGGCGTTGCAGGTCTTGAATAAGTTTAAGTACACAATGGAAGTCCATCTAGCCACTCAACAAGGCTTCTAGGCCTAGGGGTTTGCTTTTCACTTCCTATTCTCCTCTCTGTTTTCATAATCAGACCCTGAAGTGGCTCTTAACAGTGATATAATACCTAAATACAATCATCCATAATCACTTGAAGACACATCTAAGGCATGGCAATAGCTAAATAAACATTTATGCTTCTCTATTGATGGCATTCTAAGTGTTTTCTTAGGTTTGACATGATTTTTCTGAGGTCTGATCTGAGCATATAAAGGTCCGATATATAAAATAACAGTGGTAAGAAAACATATTTCAAGGGCCTACCATTTAATAGAACTCATTTCTAAGCCTGGGGAACATTGTGGCAAATTGTTGAAGTAGTTGCTCCTATGAAAATTTGTTGATCTTCAAAGTGGTAATCTCATTACACATTGGAAAGTGTTTCTCTTGCATTTCATTGGTGTTTTCTACTCTTGAAGATCACTGTTAGCAATCTCTAAGGTATTATTACTTCACTGACTTTTAATTTGACAATGCTTTGTTTATTTGCAATATAAACTTCACTGATTTTTAATTTGGCAGTGCTCAAGTAAGATATGTGATATTGGCATAAATAAGAATCTTGGATAATCATTGTGGTGAATGTCATTGTTGCCTCTTTGCCTCTAATTGACATATCAAGTTTAAAGAGATCTTGCTATTGTGCTCATAACACATCTTATCATTTATTGTTTCATTTTGAGATTGCTAAGTGATTGCGAATCATTGAATATCATTGATGAGCATTGATTTATTGGAGTAATTCAACGTGTTTTCCTTTTGAACAATTTCTTCACTTTGATATTGCAAAATTGGGCATCATATCTTAAAGCACTTTCCTTTATAAAATTGCAATTCCAAGTTCCTCTTGCTATTCGTGTATCAAGTAAGTGTTTGGAATCAAATAAATTCTGTGGAGGAACTCATTGTGGTTGATAATTTCATTAAGGCATTCACTTACATCTTGCATTTCATTCTAGGACTAGAAGTGCATTCGTAAAATATACCTCCAAGCATAATCTTGGTTGTAAGAAGAGAGGACCACCTTTCTCACCCAACTTGCAAAGTTCAGACCCTCATTTATTGTTAACACAGGTGACCTTGCAGTTCTCTTGTGGGCAATCCGTTGTAGGAACGGAGGCACTTGGGTGGTTAGAACCTCATGGGAGGTTTCATTAATGAGGCCATAGCCTCCTTCTTGTGGGTTTCTCTCTACAACCTACATTCGAGACGAACTTCAAAACAGTTGAGAGTAAAGATTCATTTAGATAGGCATTTAACTAAAATCTACCAAGATCTTGCATTTCACTTAGATCTAGGTCTTGCACTTCATATAGGATAGATTTGCATCCTGCGACAACTGTTCATCCAGTAGCTTGGAATTTTTGAGTTTTATTGATGAGTTTGCTAGTTATAATTTGCTGATTTCAAGTTCAGATTTGTCTTTTGTGTTGCTGTTCATAAGTCAAACCTCTGTTTCGCTGTATGCAAGTTTTCTGAGTAATTTTATTGGAATACTTACCTGTGTGTAGACAAAGTGTTTTATGAAATTCCTACAAGAAATTTCTGAATTGTAGGTTAATTTCTGAGTGTGTTTCCTAACAATGTCACCTCCCTTTGTCCTCTACACTCACAAATTTGGCCTTCTTGAAGGGGTTTTTCATGTTTTATCATTGTATTTTCATATTTGAGGCTATTTTGGGGGTTGGTTTGATGACCTATCCACTTGATATGATATATTTGTCATTTTTAGGGGCTTTTAGCCTAATATTAGCTAAAGTGCTTAATTGGCCTAATATAAAAATGGAAGCACTTAGCTCATTTGGATCATTAAACATTGGAGAGATATCACTTCTCTTAACTTGTCTTTTCTGTCTAATTTGTTATGGGCACTAGTGGAGTGACTTGTCTCTTGGGACATTTTATTGTGTGGATGGTTCTCTTTCATAGATGATTATTGGTGAAACTTTGATGATACATGCTACTAAATGTGAGTTGTCTTTCTTTTATCTTGTCTATTGTTGATGGATTAGAGTTATTAAATATGGACCGTGGTTATGTTGTTATTTCTATCTCTTAATTCTCCTTGAACAAGTTTTTCATCAAATTCTTTTGAGGTGACCTGGGTTTGGCTCCCCCACTTTATTTATCCAAGGAAATAGAAGGATGCTAGGGTGAGAGAATTAAGGGACACAAGTTTGTCTCCTTTGATCTCTTCGAACCCACAATCATCTCTTTTCTTCCAAGGATTGTTACTCCTAGACTCTAGTTGTTAATTTTACAGTGTTCTATGTTGACACAATCACTTATTACAATTCGTTTTCAATTAGCAATCAATTATCCAATATGATTTCAATCTTCCAACAACAATAAGCAATTGTAGATGGAATAGTAAATCAAATGCACAGTAGAAGACGACCAAGAACAAAAGAGACACAGTGATTTCGTCAAAGACTAGGGACAAACTCAACAAGGGGGAAAACCCTTTCCAAATTCTTCATCTATTAGATTGTCATCAAATGTTCAACAGAGAGATACATAGTCCAAGTACATCCATAACAAGCCAAAGGTCAAAGCCTTGACTATCCAAACCAAACATCCAATATCCAATCGAAGATGAGCCCAAAAGTCAAATCTGTAATTTTTGGTCAAAGTCAACAGTGGTCAATTCTGCCCTAACCAGTAAACAGTCAATGGTCAAAGTGGTCCAAAAGTTTTGTCAAACAGTCAAAGGATGCGGCCTCCTTCCTTCAGTCAAAATCAGTGAAAATAGTCCCAAAAATCTGCCCATAAGATTTAGTCAAAGTCAAACTTTGACCTGTGGAAACCCTAGCTCAGAAATGTAGTCAACAGATTGTCAAGATGCCCAGAAAATCTCAGTCAAATCAGCAGTCAACTCGGCCTTCCAAACAGATCCAAATACTAGTCAACCAAAAGTCAAATCTCCTCAAGCAACACAAGTCAAACAAACCCAAAATAGAAGTCAAACTTGATCAATAGAAAAAGTCTCTCTCCTTCGCACATGTGAACTTGGCCCTGCAATTTCAGAGTCCAGACTTGTATTGATCTGAAATGGTGCACTAAAGGCTTCTTGTCAACTTACAAGAACCTCTCCCACTCCAAAGCTTATATTTTCCCAAGATCTATGCTTATGATTGATAATTTGCAGAATAAATAACTTGAAATAGGTGTATGCTTGTGTTTGTACTTTAACTGTTAAGTGCTTTAAGTTTATTTGCTTGAACTGATATAAAACATACAACAACAAATACAATGCAGCAATAAGCAATCACACATAACAACAATATAATATGGAGTTCACCCTGATATCTTGGGCTACGTCTCCTTGAATTTTAATCAACTCGACTAGGCTCTTTGGGATTATGGTAAGGCTTCTTTTACAAGTTCCACACTTAACTCCATTGGTTTACAACTGCACCTATGGGTTTAGAATACCATTTTTTTCTCTGGCCGTTTGACTCTCTGGCTCTCGGCTCTTGGCTCTAGCTCTCAGCTCTGGCTCTGGCTCTCGGCTCTGGCTCTGGCTCTTGGCTCTCGATATGGCTCTGGCTCTGGGCTCTGGCTTTGGCTCTGGCTTTGGCTCTCGACTCTTGGCTCTCGACACTTGGCTCTGGCTCTCGGCTCTGGCTCTGGCTCTTGGCTCTTGCTCTGGCTCTTGCTCTTGGCTCTGTTAAGCACTCTGGCTCTGCCTTTCCAACCTCTGGTGGCTATGCTGTGTTAAGCGCTCTGCTTTCTCCAGCATCGAGCATTCATTGGGCCTTCCAATGGATTCCCCAACATCCTTACTTTGCCCACGCATTCATTGAAGCATCCTGTTAACTGTGTTCTCTGTGTGTTTAAAACACATATGTTTTCACCTCCCAAAAGCATGGAAGCCCGATCATTGATCAAAGAATCCGTTTTTCCAATTGAAAGGAACGAAAACACGGGGTAACCCAATCGTTTTGCCTTCCTCTTGTAGAAATCCCGAATTCGACACATAACGGAAATACACAGGCGAAACTCATGAAAACACATCATGAGCCTTTAAACCGGATCTCAGATAGGATGCAATCGCCCCTATAATTTCTGTTGGGTCTGCGCCCATCGCAAATCGCAATCTCGCATGGATTTGGTGCTTCCCATTCCTTTGCATTCCCCGATCTCTGATTTCCGATCACTCCGATCGGCGCCTCATCGGCATATCGGCGGTTGGCATATCGCTGGTTCCATGGCCTGCAGTCTTGCCTCTCCAATTTGCGATCACCTATCGCATCTTGACCGTTGATTCCTTTTGATCCGACGGCTATCACCCCTTTTCCGATTGCTTTATCGACTCATCGCAACATCGCATATCGCTGGTTCACAATCGTAAGTCACAATTGCTTTACGACCGATGCGATGGATCAACGATCGCACATCGCATGGTCCGAAGGCCTGAGGTCCATTTCTGTTCGATAGATTGTTGTGATGTGATATTTAACGGTGATCGCATATTGCATGTCCTTAAGATTTGCGATCTGACCTCGTATAATACACATCTCCGATGCGATATTTCCATTGTTCCATTGGAAAAAGGTTGCCGATGCGATTTCTTTAAGGAACTTACGTTAACAACATATTTTCCCTTAAAGACCAATTTAATAAGAAAATGCCTCCTTTTCTAAGGACATTGGGCAATTTCTTTTTACAATAACTCCTTCATCCGGAGTCCGTTTTAGCCCATTCAAATTGCGTTAGATTCAAATTGAAGATATCTATGCAATGAGACTATTTCAAAGAGCATCCTTTGACTTTCATTTTCCTTTGTGAGGAATATTTTTAGACTTAGAGTCTATACTAGATCCATTTTGGATCGCGCCTTCCCACTAAAAAGCTTTTGGACTCCAATAGACTGATATACTGATCTGAACAGTAAATGAGAGTACCTCACCCTCTTCTTTCAACCTCCGTACACTTGCCTTGCATAGTGAACACTTTCCTTCCTGGATGTGCTTGTCCTCCTGGGAAGAATTGTTTTCCTTCTTGACTTCATGCAGAACTCCTGCTGAGAAGGTTACAGAAGGTAGTTTGAACTTCTCTGCCTCGATCATTGATCCAAGGTGGCTCAAACCAATGTGAAGTTACATCTGCTTCACAAAATTTTCATTAGTACCTGTTTGACATACTGTCAACAACAACTGTTAACAACAACAGGATTACAAACAACAACTGGATGGCCTAAACTCTTGGTTTATCAAAGAAACAGATTTCACATCTTGTGAATTACCTCCATGTCTTACATCTGCATACAAATGATTGACTAGATAACAAGCCAATAAAACATGCCTTTAAAACAATTGACCCTTCAAGTCAAGCATGTAGAAAAAGAATTCTACAGTTCTTTTTCAAAGATGAAACACTTCATCAACATCTTCATCTTGGAGACCAAATCAACTTTTCTCAAGTCAATATTGCATTACATGCATGTTTACAACAAAGTAATCAACGCTTCAGGTTAATCATACATACATGTTCAAATACAAGGAAATCATCAGCATCCATGTGTTCATGCACATCATTCTCATGCATGCATTTCATCCTTCAACTTTCGCTTAAGTACACTGTATTTTCGAAGCTGAAATTACTATAATGTTGCAGTAATAAAGTGAGTCTCCTACTCAACTTTTTCCATTCACCTTCGTGGTAAAAACCTGCAACTTGCATTCCATTAACAAAGAAATGCAAATAGATGCATTTTCAAAAGACATGCAACCTTAATTAGATAAGAACTCTAACCATTTCTTACCAATCCATTTTGAAGGTCCTTCCTTTGTCTGCACATCAACAACAACACGTGAATCATCTTGAAACACATCATTTATGGAAACTTTCTTTCCACCTTCTTCAAGTTTCGTGGAAGCATTGTTGGATTCAAAGCCCAACATTTTGCAGCAATATGTCCTTGCTTATGGGAGTAAGTGCAATGCATTTGCATCTTCTTGACAGCATGATTTGCCTTGTCCAATGGACATTTGGCTCTTTGCTTCTTTTCCTTCAGAAGTTTCCTGTATGTGGCCATTTTCTTCCAACATCTAAAAACATTATGGTTAACCAAACCACAAAAGGAACATGCAATTCTTTTCCCATACTTATATGGAAATTTATCATGCTTAACATAATCAAAAGGAATATGATTAGAACCAGATTTATACCTTTCTCTTTCACCTTTATTGCCTTCATGACGAGGTGAATTGAATGAAGAAGTAGCTCCCTTTGGAACACCATCAACCTTTTCAATGGTTTCAGAGTTTCCACAACTCTCTGGTTCAAGTGCATGTTGATGAACATCTTCTTCCTGAAAATGATGTTTCAAGCTATTGCATTCCCCATGAATACAATCTTCACACTCTTGAGGTAGAAGACCTGAAATGAAACTCCTTGGAACTGTTTCAATTTGGCAGCTTTGGAACTTTCTCCATAAGATTGTCCATAGCCAAGACCCAAATACTTAGGCCTTTCCTCAACCATTATTGGCTCAACAGTACCCTGTGCATGTTTGCCCAAGCCTTTTCCTTCATAGCCCATTTTGGACATTAACTTGGAACCTATGACTTTGGTATGTTTTTCAAAAGAACCAATATAAACATCCTTAGAGGAAATTGAAGACAAACTAGAATTATTTACCTCTTCTTCAAGCTGATACTTGACTAAGGCTTCTTTGGTAACAAGGACCTGTGTCTCTAACTCATGCACCCTTTCCAGGTTCATATTTGCAATATGAAGTTGTTTCTCCATTTCCTGCAATTTGTTAGAAAGCAACTGCTTCTCTTCCTTCATGGAATTCAACTGCTCTCGAAGTCCAACACTCATTTCTCTCACCATATCCATCATGATGAACAAGTCTTGCTTCATGTCTTCATCAAAGAATCTTGTGAAGAAAGAAGAATTTGAGGACTCACTTGTAGAATTTGTCATTATCAAAATGAACAAAAGAACTTCAAACAAGATTAACAAAGAGCTTATTCAAGCAACCTTTTGCAACAAACCTCTTGTGCTTCAAGGAGTGCTTTGAGGTCCTTTGGGATAAGAAGAATGCCTTTAGCCCTTCTTCCTTCTTGTCCTCTCCTGGACTTAGCTTATCAATAGCTTCACCTTCACCTTTGCAAACTCAAACAACAGTCAGTATACAAACAATCAAACAGCAAAATCCTTGCTACTGTTTGAACACCTTTCAAGTCAAACAGCATATACTGGGACCACTTGCATCATGATACCATTTGCTCTGGTATAACCAGTTATGATATAACCAGCTCCGATACCACCTGATCTGAAATGGGGCACTAAAGGCTTCTTGTCAACTTACAAGAACCTCTCCCACTCCAAAGCTTATATATTCCCAAGATCTATGCTTATGATTGATAATTTGCGGAATAAATAACTTGAAATAGGTGTATGCTTGTGTTTGTACTTTAACTGTTAAGTGCTTTAAGTTTATTTGCTTGAACTGATATAAAACATGCAACAATAAATACAATGCAGCAATAAGCAATCACACTTAACAACAATATAATATGGAGTTCACCCTGATATCTTGGGCTACATCTCCTTGAGCTGTAATCAACTCGACTAGGCTCTTTGGGATTATGGTAAGGCTTCTTTTACAAGTTCCACACTTAACTCCATTGGTTTACAACTGCACCTATGGGTTTAGAATGCCATTTTTATCCTTGGCCGTTTGACTCTCTGGCTCTCGTCTCTCGGCTCTGACTCTGGCTCTCGGCTCTGGCTCTGGCTCTTGGCTTTCGCTCTGGCTCTGGCTCTGGCTCTGGGCTCGGGCTCGGGCTCTGGCTCTCGGCTCTGGCTCTGGCTCTTGGCTCTTGCTTTCGACTTTGTTAAGCGCTCTGACTCTGCCTTTCCAACCTCTGGTGGCTATGTTCTGTTAAGCACTCTGCTTTCTCCAGCATCTGAGCATTCATTGAGCCTTCCAATGGATTCCCTAGCATCCTTACTCTGCCCACGCATTCACTGAAGCATCCTGTTAACTGTGTTCTCTGTGTGTTTAAAACACATTTGTTTTCGCCTCCCAAAAGCATGGAAGCCCGATCGTTGGTCAAAGAATCCGTTTTTCCAATTGAAAGGAACAACAACACGGGGTAACCCAATCGTTTTGCCTTCCTCCTGTAGAAATCCCGAATTTGACACATAACGGAAATACACAGGCGAAATTCACAAAAAAACATCATGAGCCTTTCAAATAGGATGCAATCGCCCCTATAATTCCTATCGGGTCCGCGCCCATCGCAAATCGCAATGTTGCATGGATCTGGTGCTTCCCATTCCTTTGCATTCCCCGATCTCCGATTTCCGATCACTTCAATCGGCGCTTCATTAGCTATTGGCGCATTGGCTCATTGGCATTTCGGCATATCGACGGTCAGCATATCGCTGGTTCCATGGCCCGTAGTCTTGCCTCTCCGATTTGCAATCACCGATCGCATCTTGACCGTTAATTCCTTTTAATCCGACGGCTATCACCCCTTTTCCGATTGCTTTATCGGCTCATTGCAACATCGCATATTGCTGGCTCACAATCGTAAATCACAATTGCTTTATGACTGATGCGATGGATTGACGATCGCACATCGCATGGTCAAAGGCCTGAGGTCCATTTCTTTTCGATAGATTGTTGCAATGCGATATTTAACGGTGATCACATATCGCATGTCCTTAAGACTTGCGATCCGACCCCGTATAATACATATCTCCGATGCGATATTTCCATTGTTCCATTGGAAAAAGGTTGCCGATGCGATTTCTTTAAGGAACTTATGTTAACAACATATTTTCCCTTAAAGACCAATATAATAAGAAAATGCCTCATTTTCTAAGGACATTGGGCAATTTATTTTTACAATAACTCCTTCATCCGGAGTCCGTTTTAGCCCATTCAAATTGCATTAGATTCAGAATGAAGAGATCTATGCAATGAGACTATTTCCAAGAGCATGCTTTGACTTTCATTTTCCTCTGTGAGGAATATTTTTTAGACTTAGAGTCTATAGTAGATCCATTTTGGATCATGTGTGAACCAATGAGATGAAAAAAAGATGTGATGATGACGCTTCCAAATGATGCCAAGTGATGTCTATTTATGTGGTTGATGAGGTTGAATTTCCTTGCCCAGGCTGACTTGTACTTTTTGTGTAAATTTGGTTGCACATTAAAAATAATATTTTTCCTTGTGCAAATTAAATTCTTCCAAGTACTAGTAGGGGTCCCTAGAGGGTGAGGAGGGCTTCCCAAAGGGTGAGCACCGAGGAGGGCTTCTCAAAGGAGGGAACTGAGCTGCCAAATTTCAACACTAGTAGCCCTAGACTAATAAGGCACTAGTCTTATCTATTGTGTCCATCCTTAAAACCATAACATATTTATTTTTAATTTGTTCTAGGGTAAATTAGGGTTTAATTGCAACAAAATCATATATTTTTAACATTTATTGTCTTGGATGTTATTGTCCTAGGAGCTTGTTTGGAATATATTGGAAAAACAAAAGTGTCATTCTATGTGCGTTTTCCAGCCCTAAATTGGGGCTGAGGTCTAGGGTTAAGTGCTATTATAAGCCATTATTAACAATAGAAAATTGTTCTAATTTATTCTCTTGCTTACTCAATTTTATCCTGCATTTTTCATTTTATTATCATAGTTTCCGGGGCTAATTTTGCTGCTGTCATAAACTATTATCTTGTTGCAATTTCTGATTTTCAAAGCTAGTTTATGATAGCCAAATTTAATTTCTTCATTTTATGTGTTTGGGAGCCTATCTTGAGCCACTATTGGTTGACCTAAGTCTCTAGAAGAGCCACATGACGTCATGAACCTTGAATTCGAATGTGGAAATTACTCTTAAATCCACCATAAATCCTAATTTCCTATTCTTATGCTTAGGTGGAAATCATTTAGAAATCTTAGGAGGCAATTAGCTTAACTTGATTGGGTTATTTGATCTCTAAGACCTAGGAGGGAAGCCTCCCTTGTGTTGGATAGTGTCCATCAATAAAACGAGGGGAGTAGTCACTGTGGTGACATTCCCATTGTTGGACATTATCTAGGTCACCTAATGTGGCTTTGCATTAGGATGCTAGATTTTGCTTTAAGAAGGCCACACAAATTAGAGTATCAACTTTAGCTTTCTAGATGCTCTTGAAATGGAATCATGAAAATGCCACTTGCTGTGTTTACCAAGGATACATGCATCACATTACTTCAAATTCCTTGGAATGGTAGGAGAACTAGAAACATCATTTTTCTGCAACATACAAAATCTATCATAATTGATGTTCCCAAATCTAGCATGCCACAAAAAATTGGACGACAATGTACTTTCATCACGGTGAGAGAGATAGGCAAAATTTTATGCTTGGTCATATGTCCCCTTCATCTTCAACAATCTCTCATTCTCCCATCCTTTCATGATGACCATGTTGTTGAAAGGTCTCCTTATTTCAACTTTTTTATCAAACATGTGAATAGTATGGATTTTCTATCAAATGTGCACAGGTTATAGTAAGTTCTTGTACGACTCAGGAACATAGAGAACATCATCCAAAAAAGAATTTGGGAATCAAGGCAATTTGAGCTTGATGGTGCCAATTCTCGTAGGTTTGAGACTGGATCTATCTGCAAAGTATACTACACTCTCTACATTGTCATTTCATTTCTCAAAGAAGTCTCTTTGAAAAGTTATGTGGCAAGTAGCACTTGTGCCAAGCAACCATGCATCTCTTCAAGAAGCAAATGAAGTTTTCAAGAAGTCTTCATTTATTCCAATATTGTGATGAACAATAACAAAATGTGCAGATTTCGGAGATTTACCTTTTCTTCCTTTTATTCTTGTTTTCCTTTGATCTTCTCCCATGGAATCCTACATGTTTTTGCACCATGTCCATTCTTGCCACAATGAAAACAGTGAGGATCAGATTTATCACCTTGATAATGCCTACCCCCTTGCCTTCAAAATACTTCTTTCCATGTCTTCTTTTCCTACCTTCTCCTCTGGAAGAATCATTTGATTGATTTTTACCTTTTGAGCAAGGCACATAGTCTCTCTAGTGGATTGAATTATCTTCTTGCTGAAAGCTTTCTCATATCCTGCAATTTTCTCCATTAAAAAAGTCAAAATTGAGGGACTCTAATTGTCCACTAGCTTGAAGTGATTCAAGATAGTGAAAATATGTGGGATAGAGGGCCTTGATGAAGGCTGTGAGAGATTTGGTGAATTTAATATTGCCACGAACTAAAATGAATTGATTGGAATCAGCCAGGAGTTTTTTTTATATAAAATTTGTAAAACTCTCTCTCTCTCTCTCTATACACACACACCCACACACACACACACACACACACATATGACATTTGTGACTTTAACTTGCTTTCAGTCATGGCATTTGATTTGACATATTTTTATCACTGAAGCTATAAAAACTTGTATGTTTTTTTCCTGAAAATATGAAGTTACAACAAAATTCACTTAATTCTCTTTGCCAAACTTCACAGCCAATTTTATCATAATTTTTGTGCACTGGTGATTTTTTTCCTCAACTTTATTGGCACTGAATTCAAATATGAACACAAACAAAGAGACCTAGCCTACCAGTACAGGGACAGTAGACAGTAAAACAATTGATAACTCATGCAACAGTAAATGCAGACCATGTCATAACAGTTGGACATTACAGCCTTCCCTCCATCTTCACTTTCATTGTGTATATCTTTTATATATACTTTATATGACATTTATGATTTCAACTTGTTTTCAATCTTGGCATTTAATTTGACATATTTTTTTCCGCTAAGTTATAAAAACATTTGTATCTTTTTGTCTGAAATTATGAAGCTTCAAAAAAATTCACTCTAATTTCTTTGCTAAAATTTACGGCAAACTTTATCGGATCTTTTTGCACAAGTGAATTCTTTTTCTGAATTTGATTTTTGGTGAGTTCAAATATGAACACAAATGATGAGACCTAGACTGCCAGTACAGGGACAGTTAAACAATTAATAGATTCGTGCAACAGTAAATGCAGGCAGCAGACCAGATCATGACAGTCAGAGTCCAGACTTTACAACCTCTCGCTCGTTCTCCCCTCTCACTGCATACCTCTTGATTTAGCCCTCTGGCAAGATAGGCAGTTAGTGCCAATGCATATATAAAACACTGTTTCTTTGGAACAGACAATTATAGCTTTCAGTATGCAAGCTGACTAACATTTGGTTTGAACCTTTTTTCTCAAGGAAAACCTCATGGGGAAATCCCCAGGAACTTTCCAACATTTTATGGATGGTATCCAGTGTAAATCCATTGGTGCTGATTATGATGTCTGACTTGATAGGGACATCGAGTGAGGCATGCAATTAAGGCAGCCAACCAGGGGATTGACCCCAAGATCTCCCGCGTGAAGGTTAAAGCACTCAACCACTCAAACTAACCCACTGGTCTCTCAAGTTGATCTTGATTTCCATATGTAATCAATAATCAAATGTTCTATTAATATTTTAGTTGTTCTAGAGATATATTTCTCAATTGTCTTAATAGAGAGTCAAATTCAATAGCCTGAAATTTGCTCAAGTCTGATTGTATTGTAATTTACACGTTTTCACTAATAATATGATGATTGTTTCCAAGCAGGTAGATGTAGTTTATGGGTTTAGTTAATGTTATTTGATGGGTTGAGATTGCGTTAAAGCAGTAGTGTTTGAAATATCCATTTTTTAATTGAATGAATTTTTTACTATTGTTCATGTAGCAAATTGATGGAAGGTATTATAGGGTTTATAGTTAAACATGTATACAGATGTTGGCAAGATAAAGCTAGCAGAATTGTTTGAATGGAGCATTCACCTTCTGTAATGACTTGACTGAATGTTGAAGATACTTCGATCATCTCCTCTCAAAAGGACTATGAGTCAAAAGCACAAGGATCTTCTTCTAGCCAGCTGCAAAGATCAGGTGAATTAGCTGATCCAAAATCTGGAGAAATGACATCTTGCCCAGCTAATGCACAGGCATATATTTCAGTATCCAACCCATTAAGTTCTGACTTGGGTATTTAGTCGTCAACCTTTATCACGAATCTTTGTAGACCAGGATACCGAATAAGTTATTGCTCTTTTAAAGTATCTCATATTGTATTCTTGAAATATTGTCAACCGATCTACATGAATCAAACTGTAAGGATCAACTTTCTAGAGGTATAAAATCTCCATTTCTGAATATGGGAAATAAAGGCACATGCTAAATCATCGAAGGTTAATGTATAAAATATCAGGGGATTTTATCAAGTCAATTTCAAAAGTGTCTTTTGGCGAGACTCGTTCTTAACATGTTTACATTGGTTGAAATTTGGCTCTATTTATCAGTGTTAACTTGATAAGTGGTATCCCTTTTCATGCAGGCATTGGTTAGAGTTAGTGCAAAATTTGAATGGTGTGCATTTTGATTCTTTTCAGTTGCAATGCTCTATTCGGCAAGGTTTCCTCTTTCTCCCTATATTTATGTGATTTTAAATGAATGCCCTCATCTGTTTGCTGTAGGCTGTTAAGAATGCAAGGTGAAATCAAAGGCATATCATTTTTTAGAGATATTGGGTTGCCAAAGTGTTTTTGGGCATGGTTTCACAGTGAATTTCAGTTTGTTTTTGTTATCATACAATCTTGCACCTTGGTGCAAAGCCTTTACAAGGTACAAAGATGAGTGGAACATGGAAGTGTTGCTACTGTCACCTAGAAAACTACTTCATTTTTGTGAAGGACAAGTCAAACATAAGGGAGATTTCCCTAGTAAAACTTAGTGTTCCTAAGGCAAGACAAATCAATCTAAGGTAACCTATGGTACTACCCAAATTACCACCAACTGATTATGATATATGAGTTATGGATTAGTTGGTTATTCAGAGTAAACTCTAGATGTAGGTTTATTCATTTTTAGGGCTGTTTTATAGGATTAAATTGTTAAGTGCTTATCCAATGAAAATTTATCTCAAAACAATTTGGATCTAAAAATTGCTTAAGGCTGTCATAAAACTGGCATAAAAGATAAATAAATTACAATAGTAAGCAAGTTATAACAGCAATATGTTTTGGCCACTTGATCAGATTATAAACGAGTGATTTTTAGGGTTAAAACAAGTGATAAAACTAGGGTTTATGTAACTTGTTAAATCTGAAACTTAAGGAGCATACAACAACCAATTATATCAAGTCGTCCAGCCCTAAACATGCAGCAATATAAATCATCAAGGTCGATTTTGCAAGAAACCAGGGTTTCTGTTGGTTTGAAATTGAATGCAAGCTATGAAAAACCTAGATTTACCCTAATAGAAAAGTAAAAAGAAATTCATATTTTGAGTTTATGATTAAGTAGATAAGAAAAGACTAGTTCCTACTTAATTTTAATTTTTTATGTGGTCAACTAGTGTTCCTCTTAAGAATGTGTAAGTGAAAGTAGGGTGATACTTATGGTTTTCCATTACAAACCCTAACAAATCCCCCTAGTGCGTTACAAGCTTCCATATAATTGAATGGGAAGATACTCCATTAGTAATCTTTCAAAAGCTTTGAAGAAGGGGTCTATCCAAGAAAAAGGAAAAAGGGTGCACCACCAACACTAGAGAAGCACAACCACACTTACATGTTAGTTTTTGATTGACTTGGTAGCATCAGACAGGCGTTCTAGTCTCCATTTGTGTCTAAGAGGCTAAGGCACACGAGATCTCCAAAACCCAGAAAAGGTTTCACAAGATAAGCTTGTGAACCGCCTTAATTAAATTAATTAGCCATCATTTAAATATTTCCTAAGTCTAACTTAGGAAAAGTGGTTAATTAAAGCAAATTTAATTAAGGAGATCGACTTATGCTCTAGAGACTTCCAGAAAATGAGACAGATGAATTCTAAGATGATCTCAGCCATTGATGAGGATCTAATCATGGTTGTTGAAGTTGCTGCGAGAAATTCTATGAGCAAGTTGATGGGATGGAGAAAGACACAAGAGGGAAGCGAGCTATCTTGGCAGATCAAGCTATTTAGTTGCAGTGATTGAGCAAGGAAGAGAGTTCGAGCCAGATAAGGAGAGCATCAGTGATTGAGGGAGAAACAAAGGAGATTTTTGGAGAGTTTCCCAACAGTTTTCTAGTGCCAGAGAGGCAGGAAAAGGGGGGCTGAAATTATTTTGCAGAGATGCCAAATAGCCAGTATGCGCAGGCAGGGAACCCAGTGCTAGTGCCTGAAAGAGGGTTGTTTTAGTTGCTGAAGAAAGGGAGATCAGCTAGAAAGCAGAGCGAGTCATTTCCAGAGGCAGAGGGAAGCTGGATGACTCAGTTAGAGCTGAGTAGCAGGTAGTATGAATTTCCTAGGCCAAGTATTGCAAATTCCAGGCAGATCGAGTTGCCAGTGAGAGGGTTCAAGCAGGCCAGAGGGAGGCCAAATTGATTATAGAATGGAGAAAAATTTCTCTAGATATTTTTCCGGATTATTTCTGGAGGATTGCTAGTAGGGCATCCAATTGTAATAATTTCCAAATCGCTGCATATAGAATAAACCCTCATCTGCTGCATCGATATTCCCTTCAAGATTTTTCTAGGGACGTTAGTCCAAAAATTTTGATGTTGATTTTTATGTGTGTGCATCTATTTCTCAGTTCCTAATCTTTATTTTCCGCATCATATTTTATGGTGAAGATTGCAATTGTGAATTATTCGTTAATTGTCGTAAGCAATTAAACTGTTAACAGTTAGGAGAATAATATCCAATATTTGCAATCAAGGAATTTTCACATGGTATCAGAGTATTATTGATAAGATTGGAGGTTCAGAGGCGAAATATCAGTAGATCATGCAGTTTCACAGGGAGATCTAAAGCATAGGATTCAGATTTGCGCAGACCAAGCCAGGTAGTGCAAATCGTTGGGCAGGAAAATCAATTTCCGGAAGTAGAGTGCACGAAAAGTTTGATTTGCCCAGAGCAGAATTCTAGCGAGCAGTGAATTTGCTAGTAAGTAGATCGGTGGATTCGTTGAGCAAATCTGAGCACATAATTTTTTCAACTACAGATTTGTGTAGGGCAGGAAGAGAAATGCACACCGAGGGGATTTCAAGAATTCTCTAAGGGTTTCCAATTTCCAATTTTCGAGAGGAGATCGGAGATTTCCAGTAGTAGCAGGCTGAAGCAAGTAAATTAATTTGCTAGTGCGAGTTTGCTAGTTTGAGTTGCAAAGGTTACAGTTCGTGTGCTAGTCACCAGAGAAGGACATCCAAAAGGTAGAGCGAGCAGTCTTCAATGAGTAGATGAAGGCAATGTATTAGTCGAAGAAGGACATCCAGAGATAGATCTGTGCTTTCCTCAAGGAGTGCGAATAGCAGAAGGGAGGTCGAGCAGGAAGGCGGAGATTTCCAGTTTGGTGGGAGCTCCTAATTCAAGCCCCAAAGAGCGTATACAACCAAAGAGGTACAAGGCATTGGTGGTAGAGGTCACTGATAAGGAGCCTTCTAGCTATAAGGACGCTGCATAACATCATGGGTGGTAGAATGCTATGGTAGAGGAGTACAACTCCATCATGATCAACGATGTATGGGAGGTCGTGCCTAGACCAGTGGATAGGTTAATTGTTGGCTCTCGATGGATCTACAAAATCAAATATGTTGCAAATGGCAACGTGGAGAAATATAAGGCTAGGTTTGTGGCCAAGGGGTAAGCACAGAAGGAAGGTATAGATTATGAGGAGACCTTTGCTCCAATGGCTAGATATACCTCTATCAGGCTAGTGATCTCATTGACAGTGTAGATGGGATAGTAGATTCACTAGATGGACGTCAAGACAACTTTCTTGAATGGGGTGATATAAGAGGAGGTGTATATCGAACAACCAGAGGCATTTGAAACACATGGGAGAGACACATGTGTGTAGGTTGAAGAGAGCACTATACAAACTCAAACAAGCTCCTAGGGCATGGTATGGTCGGATTGACAGCTACTTGCAGCAGATGGGCTTCATGAAGAGCAAGGCAGATTCCAACCTCTACTATCTAATGGTAGGAGGTGAGTCACTCATCCTAGTACTATATGTGGATGATCTATTTTTGACAGGGTCATTAGGGCTCATAAAGGATTGCAAGATGGACTTGGCAGCTGAGTTCGAGATGATGGATTTGGGACTGAAGCATTATTTCCTAGGACTGTAGGTATGGCAGATAGATGGGGAGATCTGCCTTAGGCAAGGGAGATATACTATGAAGATCGTGAAGAAATTTAGGATGTAGGACCCATGTCTACACCTATGATTACCAACTGGAGGAAGATAGATGCATAAGAGGATGCAGCTGTGGACCCAACATTGTATAGGTAGCTCATTGGATCTCTCATGTATTTGGTCAACACTAGGCCAGACATTTGTTTCGCGGTCAACACTCTTAGTGAATTCATGGTGGAGCCAAAGAGAGTGTATTAGATAGCAGCGAGGCACATATTGAGGTATCTACGACGTAGAATTGAGTATGGATTGCGATATACTCGAGGTGATGGTGTCAATTTGGTCGGATTACAGATGCAGACTGAGAAGGCAAATCAGTGGATTGGAAAAGCACTTCAAGGTGCTACTTTAGTATTGGATCAGGGTTGTCTCTTGGTGTAGCAGGAAGCAGAAGTTTGTGGCACTGAGTTCTGCAAAGATAGAATACATGTCAACGAGCATGGCCACATGCAAAGCTATTTGGCTATGGAAGTTGTTAGTGGGATTGTTTGGTCAACGGTTGGATTGACCAATATCTATTGTGATAATCAAAGTTTCATTAAGCTCTCTAAGAATCTAGTGTTTCATGATAGGTCGAAGCATATCGACATCAGATACCACTTCATTAGAGATTGTGTATAATGTGGATCAATTTGGCTAAAGCATGTTCCCACATATTAGCAAGTTGTGGATATTCTCACGAAGGCCTTGGGTAAGGCAAAGTTTGTCTACTTCAGGGATAAGTTGGGAGTAATGGAGAACACCTTCCTCGGTGAGAGGGAGTGTTAGTTTTTGGTAGCAACGAACATGTGTTCTAGTCTCTATTGTGTCTATGAGGCTAAGGAACACAGGAGGATAATTATCTCCAAGACGCAGAAAAGGTTTCTAAGGAAAATGCTTCAATTAGATTAATTAGGCAATTATTAAATATTTTCCTAACTTAGGAAAACTTGTTAATTAAATCAGATTAATTGAGGTAAATCAATTTTGCTGTAGAGACTTTCGGAAAAGTCAGTTGGTGGGGTCAAGATGATCTTAGCCATTGATTGTGATTTGATTATGGTCATTGGTTGCTCAACGAGAGATTATAAGAACAAGTCGATGGGGCATTGGAGATCACTCAGAAGCAACGAATTGTAGTGATAGCAAGGGCGTAGAAAGAGACACCAACAATGGGGTTTCAGTAGAGAGATTGGGAAGAGAAATTTCGAAGAAATTCCAGTGATTTCAAGAAGGAAAGGAGGCCAAATTATTCTGCATTGAAGTCGTACTAGCCAATGCGCATAGCTGGGCAGTGATTCGATTTCCAGTTGTCAGAGATAGGTGGGAGTTGCTCAAGGAAGTTGCAGGCGACAAAAGACGTTGCAGGAATGATTTTTTGGAGGAAGTGCAAATTCCAGATAGGGCCGTACGCAATTCCAGATTTGTGCGTGTGAGTTGCAGGTAGGAGGCCGTGTAATTTTGCCGAGGGAAACTTTGTGTTTCCAGACTAATTTAGCCGGTGGAGATATTATATGTCGAAGCTTTGCCAATGAGAGGCAAGCTAATTGTACTTCTCAATTTTGATGAAGAATTAGTAATAAAACCCTCATTTGCAAAACTGGTTTCCCCTTCGAGGTTTTTCTAGGGACAATTTGTCCAAAAATATTGGTGTCAATTATTTTGTGTGTGCATTGTTTCTCAATTCCTATAATTATTTGTGAAAATCGTAGTAGTGATTTAATCGTTATTTCCCATAATTAATTTCTAAAGACAAATCATCTCCTACAGATAAAATATTAAATTCCAGTTGCTACAATTAAGGAAATTTTACAGTGGTAACTGCATTGTGTTTGTCGTCGAAAGAATTACCTTATCCACAATTTCCCAAAGGTCATTTTCTTTCAATGGCAACGTAACTCTTGCCTTCCACGGTAGGAAGTTTGAATCCCTATCCAACCTATTTTCAAACCTAAGACTTGTTATTGCGATTTCTACCTTTGAACAAAAACGACCATGTGTTTATTCCTTCAGGCCTCCACAAGCATTGTACTACTGGTTCATAGATATGCTGAGAGTTCCTTACATGTCTAATAGATTTGTTGCAAATTGTTGTGGATCTATGTTTAGTCCTTTAAACAACCAATTTTTTTTATTGCTGATAAACTACTTGACTAGTATGACCTCCCTCTCTCTGTATGAAGTGTATGGCCTCCACCAATCTCATTGCTGGTTGATCTATTGTGCAAACTTGAAATCAGCCTCCCTCTCAGAGTGAATGCTTTTTCTTTTTCTTTTGTAAATTAACACACTTTATTTTACCCAAATATCTCAAAGTTACATAGCTGATATATCCAGTCAACTGAGAAAGTTTTTGTTATCTCTTGGGGATACATGTGTATCCACAATCCCAACTTCTTTATTTATCTCACAGTACAAAAAAGGCCAGCCAACTAGTTCTGAGCTACAAAAAAGACCATCATACAAGATTAACATTACAAAACATTGCAAAATTCTAAATAGACTAACAAACATGAACATCATTCAGATTTAGAGGAAGAGATGGGCGCTGTGTCCCTGACACTCAATCTAGGAGGTGCAGTATTGTCTGAATCACAATGAAGGTGCCCTTCCACATGGGCCATCCTTGAGTCGAGCCTGTCTAAGGTGAAGCTCTGGTTCCTCAACATCCTCTTAATGTCCTCCAAAGTAGCAAACACATTATACCTTTCCACTTGATTATATTTCAAGACCAAACAAAGCACAACCTTCATTTTCTAGTGTATAACAACAAAGTTAAGATATTGCTTTTTCCATCCTCGACGTGACTAGGATTTAGAACCCAACAAGAAACCTCATCCATAGTCTCAAAGTTCGAGTGGGATTGTCTTTCGCTCTTGCCCGAGTCTCTAATTTCCTGATTTCTCGTTGTGTCTCAGGGGGAACTCTGTTAAAACAGGTTGCTGCAAAGTCCCGGGCAAAGACTTGAGCCCTTTGCTAGCCTTGTGGGTTGCTTCCACCAACCCCCCTTCTGTGTTGCATGAGATGTCGGGGAGGCATAGTGGATAGGAGGGGATGACACCTTTGACAATAACTGAAATTACCACACCCTGGAAAATGACAGAAGAAAAACTGTAATATTCCTAATGGAAAAAACAATAATACCAAAACAATGTACAAGGAACATCAAAATAGACAAAGAATCACAACCCAAATCAAAACACAATAGACACCAACAAAAGATTCTAAGCCAATTTATTAAATTTCCAGGAAAGAGTACATATAATGAGCTGAATAATAGAACCTGGGCTTGCTATGCAAGTTGAGCAAAACCCAGAAAAGATAGCCCGAACCCAAGTGTGGAAGTGTTCCCGGAGTGATCTCGATTTTGCGCACTACCCAAAAATAATCTCTGCTAGCTACTGGTTGGAACACTGATCGCAAGGCTGAATACTTCTCGGAAATCTGGAAATTTAAACTCGAACTCCTCTCACCATACCCACAAAAATCCATAAATGGTTTGGGATGAATCCAAATGATGAAGAAGACCTCCAAAAGGGTGCAAATAGCTCTCTGGTTGGCTATATGTCCTAGTGGAATTTTGCCTTGTGAACTGCCTAGAAAATTCTGAAACTTTAACCACAACCTCTCCAAATATCCAAAAAAACCCAAAAAGGGTTTGGGTTAATTCCAGTTGGTCTGGAAGCCCCAAAATAGTGCAATTTTCCCTCTCTAGCTGGCTATGCGCACTATAATAATAACTCCGCTAAGATTTGTCCAAATCCTCCTTTAAGATGCCACTGAAATTCAACGCAAATTCCCCTCTGGAAAGTGCCTTTTTCTCCAGCCTAATCTCCTCCGGAAATAAGACCTCGTTTACTCCTGCGCAAGCTTTCTTGAGTGAGCTCTATGCATTGCCAGTAGTGAGAAATTCAGCCCTCAAATAGTGTTAATCTTCAACCCTGCAAATCGACCCCAAAATCACCGACACCAATGGAGAAAACCACCTGCAAAACAAATGGAACTCCGACCCACAATAACTGGTCCTCTAATGAGTAACTTGAGTTGCCTTTGCGCCCAAGGAGTGCGTAGAACTAGATGATACCTGTGATGAAACTCTGTGGAAAATCCTGAAATGGACTTCCCAAAATTCCTCACTGGGGAGACACTCGAAGTTCTCCAAAATGAGAGTGGAATTCCGCTTAGAACTCATGGGCTAAACAATATTGCTCTTCTTGTGCTCAACAACTACATGAGAGCTCAAGTTCTGAAAATAGATAGACAGAGATGATCAATAAATGAGTCCTGTTGCACATGTTTTGTCATAGTTCCAAGGAAGCAGTTTACCATTTTTTTCAAAGTTCAGTATCATCACCCATCAGATTATTATGTCATTGTAAACCCATTTTGCAAATTTGTAATGTAAATGATGCTAGTACGACTGTTAATTATGTAACAACCTAGGTAAGCCTATGATTTTGGTGACGAATTTCATCTTCGGAGGTTTTTCGTCTCACTGATTATCTGTGTTTCTAAACACAGATGATTGACAAAGTTTTTCCCTCTAGCCTCACCTCAAAGCTAGGGTGGGATTTATCGTCGAAGTCTTAGGTGAGTTCTAGTGTTTTAGTAGAGTTTTTTGTAAAAATGATTTGAGAATAATTTAAGCTATTTGGCTAAATTATTTTATTACAAATCACTTAGTCTACTAGATCATATTGTGTCGCAGAATTGGGTAAATATTTTGAGGGTCTATAACGAACGGGTATTCCCACTTCGAGGGTTGAATTTGTAAAATCTAATGTAAAAAATATTTTAGTGCATGGTCCCTTATACTTAGACACCATGGCTAAAATATTTAAGGGTGGAAAAATAATAAATTCCTTCATGAGTCAATTAATTAATTTTTCTGGCAAAAGGAAAATTAATTCTTAAGTCAGAAAATTAATTAATTTAGAGTTAAAATTAAAATGTTAGAGAAATTAATTTCTCCAAGTGGAAAAATTCGTGGGTCTAAAAGAAGTTAATTTTTGGAGTTTCCCCACCAAGGGAATATTGGAAATTTCAAGAAAATTTGGACTCTTGGACCTTGGCGGTTAAGTTAAAGTCAAAAATTTGAGGAAATTAGTTCAAAATAATTATTTTTGAACTAATAAAAAGTGGATTTAATGAGAAATTCGAAAATTCCTCACAAATAAATATTTTTGACGGCAGAGATTAAAAGTTGATCAAGCATTTATCGATGGTCGAGATTATGTTGACGGGGACCAAGCCAACTAGCTGTTATTTTCCACTTGAAGGAATTTCTCTATAAATAGAAGACATTTGCTACTATTGGGACAATGATAGGACTCTGGTCTCAATTTAATTTTGTAACGCTTGTGTGAAGTCATTATTCTGCTGGGAATGTTTTAAATTCATAATAAAAGACTTTGGGGTACAGTTCATGGTGTCTTTGTCTTATTGATCCTAGGTATGTGTTTTCCTATATTGTGCTTCAATATCATATAAATTGTTATTTCATTTGTAGATGATAGGAACATTCTATTGGTAAGTTTTGGGCGGTGATCCGATTTATTGTATGATCTAATGATTTTTCTTAAGAAATATATATAGAATTTGCAGGTTCCTTAGCCCCTGGGCTCCAAGTTCACAAAATGTGGGCACCGGCTAACCTTGTTTGAACTTCGAATATTTTATGTGATTTTCTTACTTCGCTAAGGCTATGGTTAATATCTATCTTTCGAAATACATTTAGCCATTGTCAAATATTTTATAAAAATTATTCTTCAAAAAATCTTTCAAGCATTGTATTTTTTTTTCCACTGGAAAAATACGTATTTTTCATTATATTAGGAAAATTACATATTGTAGATGCAAGTTGCATACGCTGTATTGTGTCATACAAAATCCACCACGCAGGGTGTTCTGTCATGAGTATAACCAAAAAGTATGTGTTAAGTCACATATATGTCTGGCTAGTAGCCTGTACAAGATCACGCAGGATCTGTTGTCAAAATATGATATCTATATCTATGAGCAGTTATCAACAATATCATAACACTGCATTATTGCCGGATCCCGGGACTGTTGTCCTGCTGTTCTCTCTGGTCTATATACGGCCTGTGGTAATATCTGTATTCTTCGGACCCCTGCAGCTCCACTATTAGCCATTCTCCTCTGGGAAGTATCGTGGCCTCCTTGGATAATTTGTCAGCCTCGCTGTTATGTTCTCTGTATATATGAAGACAGGAGAAATGATTAAAAGCTGCCTTGAGAGTATGTGCATCATATAATATATTGCTGAGTGTGTGCGAATGACATATAGTGGCATTATTAATCCAATTTACAACAGTCATTGAGTCCCCGAAGATATCGAGATTTGTATACTGATGATCCAAAGAGAAATGCATAAGATTTCGAATGGCCAAGAGTTCTGCATGATTATTTGATCCTCTGCCGAAACCCATTTTCCCTAAGTATCTATGGTGATCATTTATATGAAGAACAAATCCACGCCCGCATCCATTTTGATTTGCAGCCCCATCGAAGAAGGCCCAAGGATGAGATTTATCGATAATGGGGGGAGGCTGGATCGTCCTGGTTCGTGAGGGAGGGAGGTCGGGGAGTTCTTGATATGCAGCAATAATGTTTGCTTCTGTTCGGGGCCAGCGCACAGCCTGATCATCGAAAACATATCGATTCCGAGCCAACCAAATATGCCAGGTTACCACGAGGGGAAGGTTAAGCAGTTTGGAACCCGGGTGACAGCGATTCCAGTGTGTCCAGGTGCTTGTAATATCATCCCCCCTCCAGTTCCCAGGAAAACTAATATGAGCTGATATGTTATTCCATAGTGTGCAGGTGGCAGGGCATTGTAGGAACAGGTGTACAGTAATTTCCGATGCCGCTTTGCATAGAGAGCACCAAGATGGTCCATATATGGATCTGTGGGTGAGGTGTTCACCCGTGGGGATGATATCTTTGAGGACACACCAGAAGAAAAGTCTGGTGCGAGGGGGGGCATTCAGCTTCCAAATGTCACGCCACCACGATGGAGAGGGTTCAGGTTTTCTGTGCATAATAAGCGCGCCATACAGAATCTTAGGTGTGTAGATACCATTGTCAGCCATACTCCATACAAGTTCGTCCGATCCTTGTTTTATGCGAATATGGGATTCGTTTAATGCGAGGACATATTCGCTCCATTCCTGATGCCATTGAGGAGGTAGGTCCAATTGTTGAGCCGATTTCCATGCTTGAGTAAATATATCTGTACGCTGATGGTCGGCAATATGAGCAAAACATCGGATGTCACGTTCATGTAGAAATGTAATGAGATCCCTGCTGAGAATATGTCTGCCCCCACTGCCTATCCATGGGTCCAGGCCTATCCTGCCCAGCGTTCCATCATTTATTCGCCAGACTAGATTATCCCGGATGAGGGGCAAGGAATGAATCAGAGCCTTCCAGATCGATGAACATCCCTTCGTTGTCCAGGTAGGTAACCTAGCCCAATCCAATATGCTCTGGGGCCAAATGTATTTGTGATATGATACTTGAGCCCAGAGGTTTTGACTGGTTAGTAGCGACCATCCCATCTTTGCAGCGAGTGCCATAGCGAAGTCGGGTAGGTCTTTGAGGCCCCAGCCACCCCATTTTTTGGGTAAGGTGATCTTCTTCCAGCTTATCCATGCAAATATTCTTTTGTCATGATTTCCATTCCAGAGATAACGGTTGCACAGTTGCTTCAATTGGCCCAGAATATTCCTCAGTATCCATGCAAGAGCCATCCAGAATACCGGGGTAGCCTCTAAGACGGACTTAATGAGGACCAATCTGCCAGCCCTGGACAAATATCTGAAGCTCCAGCCAGTGAGTCTTTTTTCCAATTTAGCGACCAACCACACCCAATCAACAATTCTTTGACAGGTAGGTTTTAACCTGAAACCCAAGTATTTAAGTCCTCGATCCAGGGGAAGTATATTATAGGGAAAAACCTGTAGTGCCAGCTGCGATTCCTGAACCGAAGTTCGGGAGCAAGTGATAGAGGATTTTGAGTGGTTAGGGAACATACCAGTAGCTGCAGTAAAAAGTAGGAGGATCTTCGAAAATGACCTAGAGTCTCGTACACTGCCATCCAGTAGGATAAGAACATCATCCACGAAGAGAAGATGTGTGAGGAAGCATTCATCGGAGATGCGAAGGCCCCGAACATCACCCGATCACTTAGCAGAGTCTATGAGACGACTGAGGCCTTCCATGACCAGCAAGAAGAGCAGAGGAGAGAGGGGGCAACCCTGTCTCAGGCCCCTTTCGGAGTGAAAAAAGGGTGTGGCCGAGCCATTAATGAGAATACTGAAAGAGGGAGATGAGATACAGGTCATGATCCATGAGATAAAGGTGGGAGGGAAGCCTAGGTGGATAAGGATCATTTTGATGTAGAGCCAACTAACCCTGTCAAAGGCTTTAGAGAGATCGATCTTGAGGAGAATACCTTTTAGGTGCCTGGACCAAATAGAGTGAATAGCTTCTTGAGCCAGGCCAACGGCCTCATGAATCTGTCTAGATTCAAGGAAAGCAAATTGTTGAGGGGCAATGGACCTGGAGAGGATAGGTCTGAGGCGATTGGCAATGGTCTTAGATATGATTTTGTAGAGACAATTGCACAAAGAGATTGGCCTGTAGTCATCAAATGAATCAGGGGCATCTGTTTTAGGAATGAGAGCTATGAAGGTAGAATTGATGGCATGATAGATGGATCCAGTAGTTCTGCTCTCCTGCACCACATTCAGGAGATCCTGCCCCAGGACTTCAAAGAAGGCTATATAAAATTCAATGGTCCAGCCATCCGGTCCCGGGCTCTTGTCTTTTTGGAACCATTTCAATACTCCTTCAAGCTCCCCTGTCAAAACTGGATCATTTAGTGCCTCCTCATCATCTTCCTCAACAAATCTCGGGAAGTGATTTGCCACATTGATGATATCAGGTAGATTAACTTCTCGGGGACACTTGTAGAGGTTCCTGAAATGTGAGATGCCCAGGTGAGCGAGCTTGTTGAAGGAGTCTGCCATATCTCCCTCAGGAGTGGGGATCTTCCAGATAGTATTGGACATCTTCCTTCCCTTGGCAAAGCTATGGAAGAACTTCGTATTATCATCTCCAGCTTGAATCCATAAAGCCCTGCTCCTTAGTCTAATGGATTCCTCTCTCTCTTTGAGGATTTTAGCTTTTTGATTCTCCAGGTCAATCAGTTTAACCTTGTCTGTTGCTGAGATGAAACCCAAACCCCTTTCATCTGTGAGCGAGCAAAGTTCTGCTTCAATATGAGATAGTTGAGCGGTGTCTCGAGCCTGTTTCTCTTTTGCCCAGACAATGGATAGATGTTTTATATCTGTGAGATTTCTGCAGAATCCTTTTGCAAGAGATTCTGATCCATTGATTGGGTGAGATCTCCTGTAATCTGATATCATCTTGATATATGATAGGTCCTTCAACCAAGTATGATTAAATTTAAAGGGGGCTTTAGGCTTCTTGAAGGGACCCTGAATTTCCAGGTATACAGGAGAGTGATCCGACCATCCTCCCGAGCCAACCCATTGTTTGTAGTGTTGCAATCTCTGAAGGAGAGCATCTTTCATTAGGAATCTGTCAAGCCGACGGGCTAAAGCAGCGTCCCCCACCCTACGATTTCTCCAAGTGGGAAGTATTTTCTGCATGGGGATATCCACAAAGTATGTTTGCTCAAGTAGACTAGTCATGAAGTCGGTAATGGAATCAATTTGAGCCGCCGATCCCCATGACTCCCTGAACCCTAATGAGAAATTGAGGTCTCCTCCGATAACAACCCGATCTTCGCTCAAAATGGTAAGATGGAGGAGTCTTTGCCAGAAAGTTTCTCTCTGATTGCAGGGGGCATATACATTTACTATGCGGAGGTTCATGCCCAGTTCAGCAGAGAATATGTCAAGCCCCAGATATCCAGATCCTCCCCAGGACGATTCCACTCTTATAGAGCGAGGGTTAACTCCAACGGCCAGTCCACCAGATCAGCCAGCAGCATCAAGGGCAAAGTAGGATCAGCTAGGAGTCATGGTTTGCATGGCTCGAGTGACCTGATCTGCTGAATAGAGAGTCTCTTGAAGCATGATGATATCAATAGGATCGGTCTCGATGAGCCGATTCATGGCTAGTTTCTTGGAGGAACTAGCCAGTCCTTTGCAGTTAAAGGATAGGCACTTCATGGGGGAACACCTCTCGGGGTGTGTCCTGCTTTAAGGACCCCGTCAATGGTGGACTGACGACCTGATACAACCTCAGCCCCTACTTTCTTAATAGCCTGGGAAAGGTGGGATTTTCGGCCCCTGGTGGGCGTGGTACCTACCTCAGGCACCGCAATGCCCAGACCCGAAGGTTTGATGGGCGGATCTTTAGCGAGAGTTCTGGAGCGAAGGAAATATGAGTGCGGAGGGGAGAGATCCGAGGTAGATCGGGGAGATGATTCCAGGGGGGAGGATGGGGCAATAGAAGGGCCCGTGGTACACATGAAAGGTGGCGATGATATTGCACAATGAACCATGGAAGTCTGAATGGAGGAACCACATACATTCATAATATCAAAAGAAGATAGAATGGGGAGGGAAGGTGTACCCGAGACCATACCAGCTTCAGCTGCCGAGCGAGCCCTGGTCCTTGGCGGGGAGGGTTGCCGAAGTCCAGGATCGACCGCAGGTGAAGTTGTTGCTGGGGACAGTCCCGAAGAGGTAGGTCGAGCAGTGTTTGGTGATGCCGTTCTGGATGGTGCCGGAGTGACCCTCGGAGATTCCTCAGCTTTTTTGATGAGTGGACAATCCTTGAAGAGGTGCCCAACTTTGTGACATCGCCTGCAACGGAAAGGGACTCCTTCGTAATCAAGGATCTGAACCCTGATACATCTTCCCCACTGAAGGGTAATCTGTTCTTCAAGTCCATCACGGGTGCCTAAATGAACCAGAATTCGCGCTAGGGTTTGGTTCCTTGATTCGACAAATGTGCGATCATGATCCAGATAGGTACCCAGTGCATTCCCGATCCTAATGAAGACTTCTTCAGCCCAAAACTGCAGTGGAAGGCCCGGCAGACGTACCCAAATCGGCCCAGCTCCAATCTGTTCGTGTTCTGGATCAAATAGGGGGGTCCATCTTTTGAGAAGGACCGGGGCCATCTCAATATGCCAGTATCTGGCCAGAACCAGATTCGTGTGACTTTCATTAGTGAAATGGAGAGAGAACCATCCTCTGGGGAGGACATGCACTGCAGGGAGATCGAATAATACACCACCCCATATTTCCTTCACCCATTGTGTGAGCTGTTTGGCCGAGTATGCCCTACCCCGGACATGCCCTACCAGAACAGTGTTTGCCATATCCATGAGGTCACTTAGAGCCGTGGATTCGTCGAACCTGATAGTGATATCCTTAGCCGTGGCCTTGATGCACTTGGATTTTTTCTTGCTGGTTCGAGGTGCCGACGGGTGGTCCACCAGGGGATTAGAGATACCCTCCAGTGGGGAGGGTTTGGATGGCTTAACCTTAACGGCAGGAGTTTTGAAGCAACCGGACGGGTGAGACCCCGATGATGATGGAAAAGCAGCAGAAGGTATCGGCGGGATAGATGATGGAACCGAAAAGAATGTTGAGGAGAGCGGATCGAAAGAGGGCGAAGGAGGAGTGTGCAAAGCCAGGAAATTGAGCGAGCCCGGGGAGAGGGGGGGAACCTCGAAATTACGGGATTCGATAGGGGCCGAACCAGAAATAGGCTGAGAAGAACCGAGGCTAGGCAGCGGGGTGATAGGTGGGCGTAGATGCTGATCCGGAACAGTCGCTAAGGGAGTAGGTGCATTCAGTAGGCTAGAAGCGAAATTAGGGTTTCCGAATATAACCCGGTCCGGAAAAGGCTCCTCCGAGAAGTCCACCGCCTCTAATTCCATATTGTCGGCCATCATTGTCTCCTGGGCGATATCCGAAAGCGACGGGTGGAGTATCCAACGGGCGAATCGATGCTAGTATGACCCTGTGTAATGACCGCGACGGAGCTACTGCAGACTATCCTGATGAAACCCTAGCCGCGACGGTGTAGCTGCAGGCGATCCTGTTGAAAACCTATCCGAACCCTTCCCGAGCGCGCGCCATCTCCATCTCCACTGGGTCTTCTTTCCATATGTGATTGTTATGCATGAATGGAAATTGTTTATGAGTTTATGATGTGAACATATTAGCTAGTTACTCTTATTGATATCACGACCTTATTTTTGTTTCCAAAAAGTCATAAAGTTAGTATCACTGTAAAGATCTTTCAAGCATTGTATATTTGTATATAGTTTGGAAATTATTTTTGTAAGATAATTTTTTGGAAATAAATAATTTTTTCTAACCCTTGTTTTGCAGCGACTGAGGTTTTGGGGTTTTATTTTATTTTTGTATATATTGGGTTTTTGGGGGGAATTTTTCTTTTTATTTGTACAAGTGAAATCTCTCAAGGGATAAAAAAAAGGAGTAAATTTTTGAAGTTTCTAGCACTCAAAAACCCTAGACGTCTAGAGTTTTTGAGCTCATTTTTGTAGGTTGCTTATTTTCAAGTTGGGGAGGAAACCCATTTTCTGAAGGCCCTAGCCCTTTCCCAACTTAAAACGCGAGTGTTTGGGACCTATTTTGCAAGCATTAAGAAGGCGGTAAGTCCTACAAGGGCTAGAGCTCATTGCAAACAAGAGTTTCTTCAAGGGATTGGCATTTATCTCTAATAATTTGTGATTGCAGCAGTCATAAGGATTCGATCTTTGGGTTTTGAGCTAACTTTTTGTGAGTGCAGGTGTTGGGGAGTGATTTCACTCACATCTCCAAACTTGGCATAGGTCATTAGGCCTTGGGGTTTGCTTCTATTGCCTTCATCTCTCATTTTATTTGACTGCATAATTTATATCATATCTGATATATTGTTATAATAGTGGCATAATCATCATAATCCAAGCCTAAAGAACCCAAACATTAAGCTAATAACTCATACATGACATCAAAATAAATTAAAAGGGTTTGATCAATTATAATTTTCAAGGTCTGATTTGAAAGTTTCAGGTCTGATATAATTGTTACAACAGTGTATTCAGGGCATAAACACACATAAAATAAGTCCAAATTCATGAACAACTCAATTAAGGCATTGAACATTAATCTTGTGGTTAAATTGATTGCATATAAGTTATTTTTTGAGGAATGTTGGGCAATTTCTAGATCTGATATGTTTGCTACAACCATTTATGTAGTCATATAAACTAAATAAGAATCATCAAAATTGTCTAAAGATCATCTAAAAATCACTCAAATTGATTAGCTAATCATTAGATATTATTTGACATTAATATTTAGACACCTTTTTGGTTTATTAAGGAATGAATTATTGATTTTTTGAGTTATTACAGATTTGATATACATCATTTTGAGGTTTGATCTGTCCATAATAAATCTGATCCTTAGTGTCTAAGCAGCCCTATAATCAAGTGACTATCATTGGAAGCAAAATGCGTTGATTTTCTAGCTTATCTTTGGCATCTTGCATCACTTCTTGACTGCTGATATAAAATTTGTAGACCTCTAAATACAAGGTTGCAGCGATAATAAATCACACGTAAGTCTCTAAAATTGGGTAAGGAGATTTTACAATTCATAATCATTCATGGTTGAAGTGATTTGGGCTTAATTTTAGTCATTGATATCTTGTATTGGAAATCATTTGCTAATTAGATAAGTCCTCTAAGTTTCCTAAATTGCTATCATTGCTATCACTTGTTGGTCAATATCTTTGTGGAAGTATTGTAGAAGATCTCTTGTTGATTGTTGGCACTTGCATCATTGAGCACTTGGTCTTGTTTAAGATTGTCTTTCAATATATTGTTAAGTACTCTTGTCATAAGATAATCAACATCAAGTACTTGAATCACATAAACAATCTTAACTCAAGACTCACTCATAATCCTTGCATATCATTCTAGGACAATTATTGCATCTAATAATTTACTTTCAAGCATAAGCTTGGTTGATAGACATTTAGGACAACCTTTTTCCCCTATGAGGAGCCTAACACCTCTTTAGTGGTTAACACGGTGACCTTGCAATCATCAGAGTCACAGTCTTTGCAGCGTCAAAGGCATTGGGTAGTTAGAACACAAGGGGAGGTATCGTTAATCAAGCCACTGCTTGCTTCTTGTAGGCTTCCATCCCACAACCTACTCTAGGGACTAGTTCCAAAATAGTTAAGAGGAAGGAACCATCTACAACAGGCATATAATTAAAAGTACCCAAGATTCTTGCATTTCACCTAAGTCTTAGGATTTGCATAGCATATAGGTTAGTTAAGCATCCAAGCAATGGTTGTTCATCTGGTCATTTGGTCTTTAATCGATATAAAGCAAATAAGTTGACTCCATAAGGTACTACTAGTCTCATTGATAATTAAGTGTAATCTCTAAGAGTTTGCTAAATCAACCAAGTGGTTAGGCCATTCAATCGTGTCTTCTAGACTCATTGGTTGCCAACTTGTCTTTCATTTCTATCTTCCATAGGGACTACCCCCCATACCTTGCTGTTGGGAGATAGCTAGAATGGAGTGGGAGGGGATCAGAGTGATAGCCCCCACCCTGAGTCGTTGTCGCACCGTGCCTGTACAATTTGAGCGACAACAAGTCCATCCTCCTTTTATAATTTCTCCCCATGCTTTGACTCCTTTTTAATATTATTTATTGGTGGGCCCATTTTCCACTAGGAGACTTTTTGCTGCCATTTTAAATAAAATAATAATTTGCCTCCATTTTCTAATAAAATATTATTTTGCCGCCATTCTCCATTAAAATAATAATTTCCGCCTTTTTCCTATAAAATAATATTTTCCCTTTTTTATTAATATTGCCAAAAATTGGCAAAACTCTTTAGTATTTTTTGCACTCAAAATTGGGAACGTTGTAGTCTTTGTTGCCAAAAATTGCTTGTCCTCAAGCAATATCCATATTGGTGGCCTAGCTAATGCCATGGTCCCAAATGTGCCACTAAACCACTCTTCGCTATTGCGCCACCATTGCATGAACAAATCCTATGACACCAAGGTACCAAACCATCCTTATGCATGTGAAGCCCCCTTCGCTCCACTCGCCATCCAACCAGATAGAGTCACCAGAAGCCCCCTACATATCGCCAGTAAGTAGAGCACCTTGGTGAGGTGAAATCCTAATCAACTCCTCGTGAAGTTTCCGTACTGAGTAATCTGTCTCATGCACTTCAAGGGTAGACTCCCGAAGATACAGTCTAGCCCCTGTGGAGATGAACCCTTACTTGCACATTCTCCCCATGATCTCTCTCTGCTGAACATCTTGCTATACTGGTGAAGTCCCCCATGTCATCAGTGAAGCACTAAACCCTTTGGAAGATCTACTTGATCTCTTCCTACAGAAAACAACTCGTTCCTAAGTGTCGTTGAACTTCCTAGTCCTATAATGTTGGGGTCCCATCCTAATCTCAAGAGGATACCACCATGTTGACGCTACACTACTTTGACTATAACTGCCCGCCCATCGTTCTTGTACCGTCTCTTCCTCTCCTGGAATCTGATGACGAAATATCTATATAAAGGCCATGCTCATCTTGCCCATGCATTTCCATGATGTCAATGCCTACCCATCCAAAGCTAATCCTAATCTCGAGCAACAACAGGAGAAATCTGCATAGCCATAAATGGAGGTCTCAACGAACCACCATGTGTCAAAACTAGAGTGATCTAAATCACCCTCTGTCATGATCCTGCTCATCACAAAATGGAGTGACCTAACAACCAACTGAATCTGTGGATCCCATAGCCAAATCTACTGTGGCATAGTCCTGACAACTACTAGAATTTGCCTGTGCCACGTCTCTGGTACCTGCATGCAATCCATATATAGACTCCATATATCATGAATCAATCTGGTGCTTGCAAAACTGGCTTGCGCCTGCCACACCACACAATGAGATTTGCTATCCTGTCTCCTGAAGGTGCACCCAAAAACTACCTTGAGTCTAAACATTTGCCTGTAAGAAGGGTCCACCACCTGCTGTATATGCTCCTATGACACCTTAGAATGTCTCACCCAAAATATATCATCCATCTCCCTAAGTGTGAGCTCAAGGGTGGAGCACGTGCTAGCTCTGTAGCAAGTTAGGTCAAACCCAACCGTGCATCTGCCAACTTGTGCCCAAACCATATGCCACTGCTAGGAAGTCTCTCTCTTGGTGCACTGAGTCCCATCTAACTGTCTCAGGTGATCTCCCTGCACTCTACTACGCATGCTAAGAGTGTCAAGGGAAAACAGCCAAATCCTTTGACACTGTGAGCAATAGGAAGGAGAATTAGGCGTCTGAGTCCCATGGGATATGACCAAGAGATGCTCGCCCATGCCCTCTTAGATCCTGGGTAAGCCAACCCCAATGGCATGTCTGTTGTCCCTGTTAGGAGATCTCTCCAGAGGCAATGCTCCAACTACCTGTTGTCTAAGTAACTAGATTCTCCCCCCCATCCACTCCCCCTCCCCACGTGTCGCGAATCGAGCGAATCATACATGATTCTCAAGGGACACGTGTCTGATTCAAGGCAACTGCATGTTTGAAAATCAAGACTCGTATCCCACAAGAATCAGATTCGCTCCCACAACGAATCCCAAATTTTGGACATGTGTATGCAAAAAGGGACCCATGCGTTTGATAGAAGGTCGATTTGGGTCAGTTTTCTTCACTTGCATTTTTGGTTTTGGAGCTATGGGATTGTGGGAGCGACAAATAAAGGCGATTGGCGTGTTTTGGAGGTGATTCAAGCAATAGGTATGTGGATTCCTCTTCCATTTTTTTCTATTTTTGCTACAACAGTGTGCTTGTCGTTTTGTTTACATTTTTTATTTATTTTTATAGCAGTCATGGCTCAATTAAGGGCAGCAGGGAAAGGGAAAAAAGGGGAGGAATATCCCATTGGTGATGCCCCCCTCTTTCAATTTCATCAGGGTCTGCTAGTGTTCCATCTGTTGGAAGTGGGGTTGCAACAACAACTTCAAATGTTGAGAGAAACATCAATTTAACAAGACAACAAGTTCAAGAAAGTAAATATCCCTTGTGGAAGTATTTTACTAGAGATCAAGGGTCAGACAACAAATTAAAGGGACGAGGCAATTTTCTTTGGGAATGCAACTTTTGTAACACCCAATTCAAGAACACCTATTTCCGTGTGAAAGCACATTTGTTGGGCTCTCCATCTTGTTGAATTGGAGCATGTTCAAGAGTGACTGCATCTAAGAGGAAAGAATTAGAAAGAGAGGCAAGTGTTGGTGGCAATGGTGGTTGTATCATCTAAGAAAAACAAGGATGAGGATCCCCTTCCACCCTTGAGGAAAAGCAGTGCCAGTTATCCATTTGGGAGTTCCAGTGGGGGTGTAGGTCAAGCAACAAAAAGGAGGGCACTTGGTCCAATGGACAATATATTTCAGCAAGAGAGGCAAGAAGAGATTGATCTCACCATTGCCTTCTTTTTCTATCTCAACTTCATATCATTTAATGTTGCACGATCACTTTTATTTATTGAGATGTGCTGAGCTCTAACCCAAGGGGCTCCATCAGGGTATGTGTCTCCTGGATTAGAGAAGCTTAGAACTACATTGTTGAGTAACGCAAAGGAGGTGGATAAAATGCTTGAGTGTATTAAATGAGCATGGCCAATATCTAGGGTTAGTATTGTCTCTAATGGATGGACAAATGCAACATGCCATCCACTCATCAACTTCATGGTCTCTTCATTGAATGGACCAATTTCTTGAAAGCAATGGATGCTCTTGGAAAATTCAAAATACAAGGATGCACAATATATGGGTGAGTTGTTCATTAAAGTTATTAAAGATGTAGGTGTTGATTCTTGTGTGCAAATCATTACAGACAATGCACCTGTTTGCAAGGTTCTTGGCATGATTGTGGAAGCTGAATATCCACAAGTATTTTGGACACCTTGCATAGTTCATTCCTTGAATTTAGCACTCAAATCTATTGCTTTTGATGTACCTTGAATTGGAAATCTTATTGAGGATGCACGACATATCTGCAACTTCGTACAAAATCATACCAATGCCCTCAAAATCTACAAAGAGGTCACACATCTATCATTTTTGAAGATTGCAGATACACGGTTTGCCTCTGCATTCATCATGCTGAAGAGGTTGAGGGAGGTCAAGGCCACTCTTGGGTCCATGGTTATTTCAGAGTTTTGGTATTTTTGGAGAAAGACAAATCAAGCAACCTCAAAAAGAGTCAAGGACACAATATTAGATGATGCTTGGTGGGAGAGGGTAGATCTTACTATTAAGATCACGGACCCTATCATTGCTTTGTTTCGATTTGCAGATACAGATTAACCCATCCTAGGAAATGTTTATGAGGGATGGGATTCCATGATTGAGTTCGTGAGGACCATTATTTTTCAGAGTGAGTGCCCTGAGTGTGAGACATCAGCGGAGGCCTTCTTCACCACCATACAAGATATTCTTGTTAGTATGTGGGACAAGAATTGTGCAGGTTGACTCGTTGAATCGAAAATACTACAACCATGAGTGGCTGAATGGTGGACCTTCACACAGATTCCCTCCTCACATGGATGGTGAGATTTCATAGGGGAGAAAGGATGCATTGAGACAAATATTTTAGGATAGAGCATCCCTTGATGAGGTAGAGGATGCCTTTGCAAAGTTTTCCATTGGCACTGGGCGATTTGCAGGCTATGATGTTATTAGAGATAGAGGGCTAAGAAGCCCTATTCTTGGTGGGAAACTCATGGGTAAACATGCCCTCCTCTATAGTAGTTAGCCATGAGGCTCCTCTCTCAGGTTACTTCATCCTCTTGTTGCAAGAGGAATTGGAGCACATATGGGAATCTATATAGTTTGAAGAAGAGTAGGCTTGAGCAGTCCAGGGCAGAGACAATGGTGTATGTGCACAACAACCTTCGTCTTATTTACAAGTAGAGTGGGGAGTGGTTGAAGGGAAAGATAAAGATGTGGGGTGTCTTTTCCGATGACATGGGTTTGGACAACAGTTTTGAGTTTGCATCTGCCAACTTGGATCTTAATGACCCAGTGCTAGAGCCTGTCACTTTTGATGATGGCGATACTCTTGAGGGGTCATCCTCCACACTATCAGATGCAGGGATCACATTGGATACAGAGGAGGAGGATGCAGAAGAGAGAAGTGGTGGTACTGATGTTGATGACTTTGAGCTATAGGTAGCACTGCAGCAACCAACAACCTATGAGATTCTTCAATTTTGGGTTCTAGTGTCTACCTTGTTTTTTATTTGCTATTTTCTATTGGCATTCCTAGTCAGGAGTCCTCATGACTCAGTATCTATGTAATACATTTTGATTTTAATGACTTAATGAGAATGTCGCAGTTTATGGCTAATTTCTAGTTGTAAACTTGTATCATTGATGAATCATGATTGTATGCATAATGTTACAAACTTATAATGTACACTTATGAATCTATGATTGAATTTGTTACTTGTACCATCATAAGAATGTGTAATATCATAATATGATGTATTATTAATTTTATTATATTTATATATATATATATAATATATATATGTTCCGGGGGTTCTCCGTGTCCTGTGTCAGACTCTTGTATCCTTGTGTCCTTGCCTCATGTCCTCGTGTCAGGTGACTTAGCCTGCTGTGCACCATCATACTTTGCTGCACACAAACACACACCCCTCACTCCTTTGCATAATACTAGACTCCATGGCACAACTTTGTGCATCGATGGGCACCAACACCCACTGCCATACTACCTAGTACCATCTGATATCCCACATGTGCCAATGCATCCACCACTCTGCTAGTGAACCCACCATGATATGAGCTACACCTCCTCATCTGCCCTAGTAGACCTGCACGACCTAACTCTGCACGTGCTAATAGGAATAACACTATGGTGTTGATCCTCAGTATCCCCTGTGCCTAATACATCAACGAGAGAGCATTGCCTCCATATAATGCCCTGTCTGGTGGCCTACCGATGCCACCTCCTCCTACAAGCTCATGCTAGTGTAATAATCAACCTGCGACCCCACACATGGTCAACATGCTAAAGACATCTCACGAGGTTTGCCTGCCCCTGGTCAATCCAACCTATCACTAGTACTCCTCGAGCATCTGATTAAGACTTGAAAGTGCATATGTGATTAGGCACCAGATCCATCACACTGCTAACACCCTCACTAACCAAGTCCATGATGTGATAGGGAATCCCACCTGAATCCCAACAACAGTCTGGTCCTTGAGCCACTTTCGTAACCCACGACCTCTGCTAAACTATGGCCATGGATGTATCCAAACACCTAGCCCGCTCCATCAGGTACCAACTCAGCACCTCTTGCCATCTAATCCCAAAGGAGGGATTGAATGCACAATCTCTTGTTTACAGAACAAGTCCTCCATGTTGATATTGTGCCATACCCAAATCATGTCTCTCAATCCTACTGACCTGGTCATCCCCTATGGTCTGTTTAGATAACTCCGCCTCTTTTTGTCCAACGCATAGAGATGGGCTAATAGTGCTGTAGGCCTTGTCAGCGTGCCTTTGAAGCATAATGTGGTGAAATCCCAATACGTGTTCTCTTCGTTGCCCCTGTCAGGCCAGGAGGTAACTCCTCAAATCAATTATGCTTCTTCATTAAGATTACTCATGAGGGAGTGACTCTTGGGTTTCACCTCCCGATGACTCTTCCTTTTCCATTATTTACTATTTACATTATTTACAAGTGTTCACCCAATCCCCATGATTAGGTGTCAACATTCTCCCCCTTAATCTGAAGGGATGTTTGTGAGTCCAAGCATCGTTCTGAATCTTTCAAGCTTTTCTCTTTCAAGCGCTTTGGTGAAGATGTCTGCAATCTACTCATTAGTGGAACAATGGTGTAGATGGATTGTCTTGGCCTCAACATGATGTCGAATCAGATGGTATTTTGTATTGATGTGCTTGGTTCGATCATGGAACTTTGGGTTCTTGGCCAACTTTATTGCAAAGGTGTTGTGAATCATGAGTGGAGTTGAATGTACTTGTTTTACCTGCAAATCTTCTAGAATTTTCTTGAGCCACACAATTTCTTTTGTGCCTCGTTTGCTGCCACATATTCTGCCTCTGTTGTGGAATCTGCTAGCACTGATTGTTTGCGTGATCTCTAGGAGACAACGCCTGATCCAAGACTCATAGCATAACCAGAAGTAGATACCCCAGTTTCTTTGTCTCCATCGAATTTTGAATTAGAGTATCCAATCAAGCTGAAGTCACCCACCTGTGTATACTTGAGTCCAAAGTCTTGAGTTCCCTTCAAGTACTTTAGAACTCTTTTTGCAGCAGACCAATGTCCCTCACACGGCTTTTGCATAAACCTGGAGAGGATTCCAACAACAAACGAAATGTCTGGTCTGGTAGTAGTTAGGTAGTTGAGACTTCCTGCAAGCTGTATATACTTTGTTGCATCCTCAAATTCTTTTCCTTCAATGGATTTAAGCTTTAAGTTTTGTTCCATTGGAGTAGCTAGAGTATTGCACTCAGCCATGCCAAACCTATTCAACAGATCTCCAATGTACTTCTTTTGAGAAAGGAATATAGACTTCAGATGTTGTGTTACTTCAATACCAAGATAGTAGTGAACATAGCCCAAGTCAGTCATTTCAAAACCTTTCCTCAATTCCTTCTTTATGGATGCAATGTAGCTCTCATTGTTCCCTGTCATCAAAAGATCATCTACATATACCACAAGATATACCACTGTTTTGCCAACTTTCTTGACAAACAAAGTTGCATCATCAAGATCATAATGTTTGAAGTTGAGTTTCAGAAGATGCTCAGTTAACTTTTCATACTAGGCTCGCGGTGCTTGCTTGAGGCCATACAAGGATTTCACAAGTTTGCATACTTTATGTTTATGTCCTTTCACAACAAATCCTTCAAGCTGGGACATAAAAACATTCTCTTTTAGATCTCCATTCAAGAAAGCAGTTTTTACATCCATTTGATGGACTTTCCAACCTTTCTGAGCTGCTAGGGCAAAAAGTGTTCGGATGGTAGCCCATTTTGCTGTGGGGGCAAAAGTCTCCTCATAATCGACCCCTTCCTTCTGTGCAACCCTTTTGCCACAAGCCTAGCTTTGTGCTTGTCAAGTGAGCCATCAGCTTTGTACTTGTTCTTGTAGACCCACTTGCAGCCAATTGCTTTGGTTCCAAATGGAGGATCAACCAGCTTCCAAGTGTCGTTCTTTATGAGGGCATCATACTCCTTTGCATTGCTTCTTTCCATTCATCATGAGAAGCAGCTTCTTTAAAGGAAGTTGGTTCAAAATCTGTAGACAAGTTCAATTCACAATCATAAGAAACATCCATATCAAGAGGTGAATTAGAGTCATCTACATCACCTCCATTTTGTCGGTTTGAATTTCTGGTTCCTGTTTTTCCAATTTCATCAGGATGAACACTTTCAATTGTCTTTGTCAGCCACTTTGGGGGACCTTTCTGAGATGGTCCAGGCTGCTCTGTTGATTGAGTTGGGAGTGAATCAAGATTGAGTCTCCCAATTCTATCAATTACATCACTTAAATCATCATCCATTGTTGGAGTTTCAGACGGGGGAGAATATTCTTCAGAAGAAGATTCCACATGTTTATCTAGTATAAGAATCCCCCCTTCAAGATGTGGAATCTGATTTTCAAATTCTTGAAATGATTTCATTTTTGGGAATCTATCCAAGCGATCAAGTTGCCGCTCAACAACATTGTCAGATTTGGATGATTCAAGAAAAATTACATCTCTAGATATAACAAACTTTTTATTTTCTTCATCATAGAGGCGGTATGCTTTGGAGGTATTTGAATACCCCAAGAAAATACACTTACGACTTCTAGCACCAAGTTTGTTTCTATGTACCTTTGGTATCAAAGCATAACAGGTGGAACCAAAAATCCTGAGATGTTTGACCGAAGGAACATGTCCATACCACAATTCATAAGGAGTCTTGTTTCTTATAGCACTAGATGGACATCTATTCTTTATATATGAAGCACATAGAACAACATCAGCCCAAACATTATCTTTACATTTTTGAAAAAAAGCATGGATCGTACCATATTCAAAATTGTTCTGTTCATTCTTTCAGCTACACCATTTTGTTGGGGATTATAAGGCACAGTTGTTTGATGTTTAATCCCATGTTGGCGAAGATATTGTTCAAATTCATTTGATGTATATTCTTTTCCATTATCAGTGCGAATAGACCCAATATGAGATCGTGCATCGTTTTCAATCCATTTATGAGAATTCTTGAATGTTAGGAAAGCATCAGATTTGTTCTTCAATAAATAAACCCAACACATTCTGGTGTAGTCATCAATAAATGTCATGATATATTTATTTCCATTTGCAGAAGGAACAGGCATTGGACCACATAAATCTGAATGAATAAGTTCAAGCTTCCTATGTGCTCTTGAATGTGAGTCATGAAAGGACTGTTTGCTATGCTTTCCTAGAATGCAAGCATCACATTGCTTAAGTTTTCTAGGAATCGTAGGCAAACCAACAACACCATTTTTCTTCAATAAGCGGAGACTGTCATAGTTTAAATGTCCAAATCTAGCATGCCATAATAAACGTGATGGAAGTGCACCTTCTTCATGATGAGAAACATATGAGAAATGTTGTGCATGAGCAGATGCTCCTTGCAGTTTGAAAAGTCTTTCTTCTTCTATTCGCCTCATGACAAGTGAGTGATCAGATGCTTTTCTCACCTCAAGCTTTCCATCAAACATAT